>PNEQ01071105.1:0-22682 GCA_003012365.1 Medauroidea extradentata
TATGAAGGGGTAGGGGTATTCATTTCAGCTCCGACAACGGCCGAGGGCGGATGTATATTCACTGGTTCGAAAATGTCGACCGTGTAGTAGTAGCAGTCCCTGCATAGTACCGCAGATCAATGTTTTCAGTTAGTTGTGTTGGTATAGCTCAAGCAGCGCCACATGTTGTCCCTTCCCCCTCCCCTCGGTCCGACCTTCGCCCAGGTTCCCAACCCCACATTCCATCCCCTCCTTTTCCTTTCTTTTTGAGGCAAGGACAAAGAGCCTGACAGCTCAACTGACCCCCTCCTCTTTCACAAGCTCCGCCCAAGGGACGGTCGTCTGACATTGGGTTCTGCGCACATCGCTTTGACTGTTGTCCCACTATAGTCAAAATTTAATCAAGGTACTGAAGATGTAAGAATTTGGCAGTGCTTAAGGCGGCCGCCTACCCCACGCTTCAAATGCGTTGTAGTGTGTTCGAAATCAGGTTTTTCTACGAAAATATTCCACGTGCGCCCATTGTGCCGACGTACGAAAAGAAAACTAACTTCAGACAAGGTCGGAACCTCATTGTTAAGATGCCACGCTCATTAAAAACACTGTTTGTAAGCCCTCCAACATGGCTAAAAACTGTCTTTCCAGACTTTCGTACTTCAAAATGTACTAACCGGATGTATGTGAAACTCAGATTGCGACCTGCACTGAACTTAGCTCCAGACTTTCCACCAGTAAAATTATATGGCCACCGCTTAGTGTCCCTTAGTAAAAACCGTTCGGTGGGAAGCTTGCACGCTAGTTCAGCGCTTGGCTCGTTGAGGCGATGCGATATTTGAAGCGCGCTTCAAGGTCGACCTAATGTCTCCGTCGCTTTTGAGCCTCTCACGCCCGGGTAGGCGGCGCCCTTTAGAAAGTAATATCTGTGCCTTGTCAGGCGAAAAATAAAGATGAACCTGTGTATGGAACTTACAGCAGAACATGAAGAATTCGAAGACGACGGGAACTGTTCACCCTTAACGTCTCCTCGACAGCGAAGTAATTTGACACACAGCCACATACTCGGACCAACTAGGAAACCGTGAAAGAATAAGCCGTTGCCCATGCTAGTGTTCACCGTAGCGATTTAAGATAATAACTCAGCATGGCGAGTCCGAGAACAGAACCCAGGACCTCCAGAATTCAATTTAGGTTGTACTAAAACTGCGCCACCTCGCGCGGTCTACCTAAAATGCAGCTGCAAGGAAAGTAGTTAGAATTTTTTTTTTAAGCTAACCTTCAAGAAGAAGAATTTTAGAACAATCTGATTTTCCTGTATAGTAACTTTAGATACAGGATTAATTTGACCAACGACTACTAAACGGTAATGTGTTTTGAAATATTCTTGGAATGAACGTGAATAATTTCGAGTCGTTTAGTGGACATAATGCTTCTGCAGCACTATGTTGTCCAAGATAAAACAATAAAGGAAAACTAGCCAAATTTAATTTTAATACACTGATGTACAGGAGTGTTGGTAAATTAGGAATGGTTTTTTCCCCTATATCAGTTGCTATACATTTGTAGGTATTAGTGAAATGTGTACTGAGATTATCAGACTTGCATAACAACAATACTTAACAGATGCCTCATTTACAAGCGTCCCATACTGTTTGTTGATGAAAAACGTACGTTACGGTTAAGGAAGTTATTTACAGCGTAGTTGTACCCAGGACATGTGTACAATATAAAAATTCATAATAAGCCTCGTAATGACTTATTTAGGTTTTTCTATATCTGACCCAATTCCTTTGCGTGTGTGTATGTATTTATTGATATCAACTAATCTTGGCTAGTTTTTCTTGATTACTTATAGTCTTGTCTGGTTTTTTAAGACAACAATGCAATGGCGACACTGCAATTATTGTGTGTGTGTATCCATGAAATTATTTCAAAAAACTATATTTTGTCGTAAAACCACCAAGTTGGCAACAATGGCATGGCACAGTGCTCGTGCCCGCAATACCGCGGCTCGGGAACTGGAAGCTGGGTTTTAGCTGCGATGGCCGGAAGCTTTAATCAGACGGGGAGAAGTGCAGTAGTGCCACTACAGCGGTACTTAACCGAGCGGCCGGCACAAGAGCGCTGTTTGTCGATAGTCGAGTGCTGTCTCTCTCGAATCCCTGCGGACACTCCAGTCGTGATCTGTGATGCACGGAGCTACGGAGGTTAATTGTTTGTATATTCTGTTTGTCAGGTGCGCTATGGCGTCCCCAGGGGCGGATGCAGGCTCCTTTAAACCTTTAAAAGCATAGTTCATCCAAAAAATATTACAGTTTCATAATGTAGTATATTCACATTTTTATTCAGGAAACTCCTTAAAATCCGAACATTCGAGGGAGGATTCCCAGACCTCCTTTCCCAATTTTTGCTGGCGAACAGGGTGTACAAGCATGCTTCCCCCTTCCCTTTTTTTCAACAAATAACTGGGTCCGTCGCTGAATGCCTCCGGGCTTATTGCACTGGCAGAGAAATTACACAAGTTTACGATAGTATTACATTCACGAATGCGGGCGAAGTTAACATTGACGAACCCTTGTAATTTTTTCAATCGATAAAACCCAGTCAGACAGTGATTTTACGAATATTTTTCTGTAGTCGATTCCATGAAGAATCAATTTTTGTTACAGTTACCAACAGTTATTTCAGAAACTGAAAGGAATCGTTTAATATTAGCGAGTGAATGCGTCAGCTTAATGTAAGCGCGAATATAAGTGAAAATGTTGTTGGCAGCACGTAATACGTTTGAAACCAAACAGTTATGCTGAATGGGTCACAAAGAATAATTATCGCAGCGTAACTGTCAGACTTGCCGGGGCGCGGTGGCCGAGTGGTCTCGTCTCGTCGGCAGGGAGGTCATTAGAGACTGAAGGTTGATATTATAAACCTCTTTCGAATGACAGTCTACTGCTATCCCCATAGAGAAAGCATTGGTGAGCAGTTGGTTGTCATTCGAAAGAGTTCTATAGTTTCGGCCCAGAGCACGGTCGTAGAAGAACAGGTCTGGACACTCGCCTACCTACCAATGTATTTTGCTTGACCCCCTTGTTGTTTGGCTGTAGTTCGTCAAGTTACCGAGAATGTCGTACTTTTTGGCGCTGTTTTCCTGGCGGTCGGACTCAAACTCCGTCCACTTTTTTCCATTGTTAAATTTATAAAGTAAATAAAGATTGCTGGAGCCTCTTCTTAAAATTGTGAGCGAAGAAAGTGTTTCGTACATTGATAAAAAATACGTTTTGATAAATTGTTTATCTTAGCGGAAAGGAAGTGGGCGGAGTTTAGTCCGACCGCCGTAACATCAGCGCCAATAAAACACAATATTCTCGGTAACTTGGAGAACTACAGCCAAACAACAAGGGGGTCAAGTTTCCAGGCGAGTGTCCAGACCTGTTCTTCTACGGCCGTGGCCCTGAGTCATACAACTTGGTACAATGACAGGAGCTGTGAGAGTAGTCGGCCATTGCGCGAATTTAAAATCAGTAGCTGGTATTTCTCTGAACATAGTTACAAAAAGTCATGAGCCGCGCTTTTATCAACGCCCACGAGACCGACGTGCGTAACGACCGATCATAATAGCTCCAATTAGTGCGGTCATAAGGACTGAGTGTTCTGCAAGCAATTTACTATGTGCAAGAAAAGTAATTATATATACATATATGTAATACTCTCGATAGATCGTTCTTTTTTTATGACGGAATATCGATTGATCCTCGCTTACAAATTTTATATAAACGTCCCAGTTCGAAAAAGCCGCACACCAGTGGCTTACCTGGAAATCGAACTCGGACTCACGTGATCTAAAGGCAACTTAATGATGTTAGTCATGGTATGTCGCATTTTTGCAAGTTGTCAGTGCTGATGACGCTTCGTGTTCTTTCCCACGTGTTCGTGTTGATGACTATAGGAGACAAACACAGATTATCCTCGATTCATTCCATCAATACTAACTGCGTTACTGTGTCTGGTCTGTCCACGGTAAAACGAGTAGTTTTACAAGCTTCTTAATAGTGCGAGGTAGATAAATAAACGCTGAAAACATCACTTGGTTTCTACGCTTTTTCGAAGCCAATATGGATAAAATACTCAATGACAATCCTTGATAATGGTATTTGCCATCTTTATGAGTAAGTATTTATCTAGAATTACTAATTCGTTACGCGTGATCTCTTGCGCCGCAGTTAAATGCACGAGGTTCCTGCGTCAGAGATTGTGCCTCAGAAGTTCGTAACACTGGAAACAATTTTGTTTATAAAAGTTGGCTTTAAGAAACTATTGTCTAGGATTGCTGTTGTTTAATTTTCGCAAACTGGCTTCAAGAAACCTACAGTTATAGGTTAATATTTTTAGCGTTGAATTATGTACCATGCCCTCTTAAGTCACATAATGACTGAATATATTTAACTCCCACCTGAAACTTTAAGAGATCATGGTTACATAATTGAGCGCTGAAAGCATAATTTTAAAAGTGTAGGTTTCTCGCAGCCAGGGGTAGATATTTCTGAAGGCCGAAACACGGTTCTGACAATAAGCCAGTCTTCTCTATCAAATATTGGACAAAGGAAAATTCTTCGATCTGATCCTTTTGATCTTCGTTCAGTCTTTCCCCGTCATATTGAGGATGCAAAAAATGTTTTGCGCGAAAATAAACATTATGTGCGTGTTTGCATCGTTATGCTAGGTGCTTCTCTGTTTCTGGAAGATACATCATCTCTTCAGAGGTATCTGAAACACTCGCTGCAGTTGACTGACACTAGCTAATTAAATTGAATGAGTGAGTTGAAAAAGGAAAAGATTCCATATTGTACCGAAAATGAGCTGATACTGCCAAGTTGTACTTGATATGCAACATCATCGATTAATATAGTATGGCATATAGTTCAACGATATAAGCATCAGTTCATAATTGTGGGTTTCTCGAAGCCAATTCGCAAAAATAAAAAACAGCAATCCTAGACAATAGGTTTTTCCAACTTTTTCAATAACATTTTCTCGATTATCGAATATCAGATGAACAATATGTGACGCCGAAATCTCGTACATTTAACTGCGGCGTGAAAGATCACGTTTTAAAAATGCATTATTCTGAGTAAATGTTTGGTTATGGAGTTGGCAAATAAAATTATCAAGGATTGTTTTGTAGTTTTCTATATTGACTTTCTAAAAGTGTAGATTTCAATTGTAGAATTCAGCGCTTATTTTATTATCTACCACGCCGTCTTAAGATTAAGAAATAAAATATACTATGATTTCTTACACCGCTATAGGACTTTGTATTTTGAAGTGATATGTAAAAAGACAATCATTCTCATCTTAGCGTCAGCGAGATTCACTGCGGTAGTGGATATTTTCGTTATGTAGTATACAGTGATGTAAATGTACAACAGTAACGTAGTAAATGCGAGATAAGTACAGTGTAGTTATGATAACATTAAACCTCTTATTCTTGTAATTAATGAAAACATATATGTAAATTATTGTTTCATTTAGTTTCAGAGTGTCTTCGCCATAAGATTAAAAAAAGGAAAGCATTGCTTTGATTGCATGTTACTTTCTGTACATAAAAAGTACTAAGTTTTTTTTTTTTTTTTTTTTAATAATGTTTCATTTCCTCAAATCCTATCAAAGAAATGTCTAATTGTAAGTCTTCCCATTCAACGTACAGCTAAGGAAAAAAAAAAATCCCTCCTCAAAAGTGGGCCAACGTGGAATCTTTTCCTTTCTCATTTCACCCATTCAGTTGCAATCTGGGATGAAACTTTGCATAATATAATTTTAAATATTGTTAGCAAACTTTTCATTATAGGGCAAGCTAAAACATGTTATTTTCTGCTACAACTTTTCCATGAATGGGAGATTCTTCACGAATCTGACAAAAGTAGTCACAATTGCTACACTACATAGTTTTGCAAGTCAATGTAATTACACTTCCACTTTGCTTTAAATATGATGCTCTGAATTTAGACTATTAAAAGCTTTTAAAACTTCTCCGACAAAACTTGTCACTCGCTAGGGCCGGAGGAAGGGGGGGGGGGGTTGGTCCTTGGGCAAGTAACTGATCTGTATACGAATTACGTGGCAGGAGGGATGGTGCGCCAAAGCAGTGAGTTTTCATAATTTTCGACATAACTTTTTCCCCTCGCTTATAATCGAAAATCAAGGTTGTACAATCCGGAAATTATATTTTTGTACAACTAACTAGTCACGGATTGTCTTATTTTGGAGCAGTGATGGCAGATAAGAAAAAAATGAGACATTTTCCTATCTGCCATCAGTGTTCCAAAAATAAGAAAGTATGTGACTGTGTAATAGAGTAAAAAAAGGTGTACAAAAATGCAATCTACGGATTGTCGAGCCTTGATTTTCTATAATAAGCTAGGGGAAAAAGCTATGTCGAAAATTGTGAAAATTCTTTGCTTTGGCGTTCCATCCTCCTTAAATGACACTACTTTACAGAATGTCCCATTAACTTGATGTTCGATGCATTTTAACTTGCAACAGCGTATATGTTAGTAGCATGTTTTATCTGTGCTTAGATTTTAACTATTTCAACCACCTTAGTAAAACTATTGCCAGTTTCATTCTTCCCGGAGAAGTCAAAGTGCTCTAAAATTAAAGTCTCCCTGGTCAAAGAATGAATAAGGAATTTTGCAATTTTGTTTTGTGTTTCAACTTGAATTTTTTCAATTTATTGTTATCAATACTGAGTTAGTTTTAATTATAAATAAGCGTAAAATGTATCTTGCACTTCAAATATGTTTTTTACAATTTATTTATTTTTTTAAGTAGGGGTGCCCATCATCCTGTGGACAGTACGGCGCATTAATGACCTCCCCCCCCTTTTTTTTCCACCAACTGTCTCATATAACACCCGCGTGCCAAACACAGTGTCATTCTGCATCCCTTGTTTAACAATTTATGGCATGTGTGCATTTATCACAAGAACATGAATCGTTCAATCTGTAGGTGTAAGATCAGTCGAGTCCACCAATTATGTTACAATGTTTAAATCTTGAGTGTTTAATTTCTTAAATTGGAATAAATTAAATACATCTACGACAATGATTCACCTGACGAATGCAAACCATGGCTGCTTCCTCCCACACTAGCAAATTTTATAAAATAAAGTTTTATAACTTCCCCTCCCCGATATGTCTGTGACTAAGAAAACTATCTTCAATTTACTTCAAACAATTGTAATTAACTCGAATATTTTTTAACCAAATGCTTTGGAAAAATTTTGAGGCTGTGTAGGCTATACAGTCATACGGAACACAATTTTTCAAGAGCGTTTTTTTTAAATAATGTACCGCGTTTGCTAGCAAAATATTATTTTGCTTTTTTTTTTTTTTGTTTATTTTAACAAAATATGTGATATTTCAGGGGCAAAAATCTGAAAATCTGTTTGGTGTACTGCAACAGAAAAATTCAGGTACAAACGATATGTAAGTGTGAAAACGGTAAGAATGAATTTTTGATACATGTATTAATTTGCGCTAAAATAATATTTTCGAAACCACTGCAGCAAAACTAAGTAGCGAGACGTTAATTCTCGTCATAATACCCCTTTGGGCACCCTTGTTGTGTTTTACACTTGTGTATTGTATAAAACTTTTATACGTCAAATGTCCCAAGCCCCCTGATCGACGGGCGACGGCTTTGTCCAACACCTGGAGGGAATATCGTGGAAGTGTCACTATGATTGGAAGAAAGGGGTGTGGGGGTTAGAAAGGGGCGGAAGTAATTTGCGTCTCTCGCAGCGAAGCGCACAGGAGCCTACGACGTCTGCTTATCGCCTCCATCGTGGGCTCCCACCTCCCTCTCCCCCAACCCCTTTCTCTTCGTGACTATCGACAGCTCCTTCAAGGATGTGCGCGCCGCGGAAGGCCCGGATATGGCGCCGAGAAATCTCCTCTCCCCAGCGTTTCCCCCGCTCACACACGGGACCCAGGGATCTGGCGAGGATGCTGTGAGGATCCACCTCATCTCAGCCACATCCTCTCTAGAGAACGCCTCGCAGTAATTACGCCGCAGGAAATTCAGTGCACGCGCTCTCCGTGTAGACACACGCTTACAAAACACAAATGCTTAAATCACATGTATGATCACGAGGATGGGTAAACAAACAGTCATACTGTATGCAATATAACCTCACGAGGAAGATAATTATTACGGCTGCAGGTGCCTATTTTCTCTGATTTTGCGAATATTATTTTTTATATCCTAAAAGAGAGCAAATGTTTGGATGTTTTATGATTGTCGATTTGAACAACAATATAAAACATTCTCTGGAAATATTAAGCTAGGTCGTAAAAACTTTTTGCAACACACACATACACATTCACACATATATGTGTGTTGCAAATATATATGGCAGATTTGTGATACCTGCTCCTTTAATGATTTACAGTACTGTAGTCGAAAGTAAAGAGTACATACGAAACCATAGCCTTAAAGCATAATGTGAAAATATAACGTTTTCTTTTGCATTTTCAGAACGAGACCCTCTGATTTGCTTTCATTCAAAAAGAATATATATATATATATATATATATATATATATATATATATATATATATATATATATATATATATACACATATATAAAGTTATTACTTCTCGAAAATTTTAATTCTTTTGTAGAGGTGGCTTGATTTACGGTAGGAAAAACTACATATTAAGGTACCAAGTCCTTTTTTTTTTTTTTTTTTTTTTTTTGAGGAAATTCAGATTATACAAGATTTCGACTTTCCAAAGTATTATTTTGGCTACTAGGCACAAAATAAACCAATTTGAAAAAAGCACCAAGTCGTGGACTTGGTATCTTTAGTTAAAGACAAATGATATGGACATTATAAGGGCATTGTGATTCTATACTTTACACAGTGCTGTTACTACCAGTTCTTTTATAAATCTGATGTGAAAGGAGTTGTTGAAGTACATGAACAGCGTCATACCTTTAATCTTCAGCTCCCAGGACAGTTGAGACCCGCTGTAATGCTTACAGAAATGGAACTGTACCAATTAAAAAATCAAAACTTGAAGACATTCGTTGTACGTTGCAGTTCACGATGAAGCAGTCACATTCTACAACAATATACTACATTGGCGGCCTGCCACTGACTAATAGACATGTCCATGAATGTGCCAAGAGTGCGTTATTTTGTTTATGACTGTCTTTGAAGAATATGTTTCCATGTTATTCAGTATTTTATTCACTAGCATATACCTTGGTTCTAATAATCTACACCAAGGACATTAGGCTTTCACTGTTGGTGTAATACATAACATTGATGTATGAGTACAAAGCTCCAGGTGTTGGTGTGTTTGCCAAATATATTTCCACATATATTATCAGTTTTTCACTAGAATATACCAACATTGCGCTAATATCTACTCAAGATGTAATGTTTTAATGTTTTATGTGCCATTGTTAGAATAAGAGTTACTTCATTTGCAAAAGTTACCTAGTCCACTAACTTTATTGATTTATATAAAAATATAAAAAAACAAAATCGTATCGAAGTGAATTATGATTCGTATTATTCCACATACATTAAACTTTCAAGTTATCCATTATTGATAACCTGTTTCATTCCCAGATCCACAATGATAAGTTTTTTTGATGTTTCCAAACAATCTGCTAGCTTGGACTTGTAACCTTTGCAAATTCCTGATTAATTAATTTTTGCATGCATTTGCACCTAATTTTATTAGTAAGTTTTACAGAATAATTGCTGCATCAAACCTTAAATCATAAATATGATTTTCTAAGGTTGAAAATATTTACGAAGGCAAACTGACATGAATAGACTTCGTGTGTCTTGGGATATAATTGTTTGTGATACGAATTACATATTCTGACAGTTAACAAGAAACAAAAAATACAGTCTTTGCGTAAACTTCTATTGCATTAACTACAGTTATTGGTTTCGATTTCTGTTGGTTTCTGCATGCACATTGATACATATACGTTTTACAAGAATAATATTTTCGTATTACTTAAAATATAACTAGGCTTTACCTCATTTCCAGAATTTTCAGATGCTGTCTTTAACGTTTCGATTCTGGAATACAGGTAATGCGAATGTACAACTTGAGCAGCAAGTGAATGAATAAATAAATAAATATTATGTGTATTGGTGTATACACTCCTTAATAAACCCGTCCTCAAAATATGTTTTGTACGACAAATCCTGTTTGTTTTACAATAACGTTTCTTTTTCTCCTACAGACTTTTCGTCACTAAGATTTCCAATAATATTCTTACAGTAAGTGCAAAAAACAATGCCCGTTACGAATTACAATCTGAAGTTTTTTTTTTCCTTTTAAAATCTATATTTTGCGCTTTTTTTACCGCCTTTTTCTTTAATTCACAATTATCCGAAAATTTTAATTTCCAAACAAAATCTGTTCTCCACTTGAACGTTTATTTTATGTTGGCAGAAAGTTACGCTTAGTGGTTCTATAGGCTAAATTAAGGCGCCCGACTACTGGCCGTGTGTTTGTGTGAGTGAGACACGGCGCCAAGGACGATGTTGACTGGCTTATCAGGCGCGGTATCGCCTCTACCGCAAGACACTGAAACATCGTGCAGTGGTATCATAGGACACTCGCCTGACTGACACTTTCAGTAGTGGCCCCATCCTTTAACGGAGAAAAATTTGAAGCAAGGTCCATTGCATGTTCATGGAGTAGTTATACATAATTGCCGTGAGTAATTTGTCAGATATAACATGTTGGGAAAGCTGTTCTTTAGCCATTTTGAGGGAGTCCGAAATAATTTTTCGTACATTGACACACGTGTGGAATAGTTTAGTAAAAATAACGTATTTACGAACACATTGCAACGCTATCTAAGCGTGTGGTAAGTTGCATCCTTTCCTCAATGGTTTATACTAGTTTACAGTAGTTTCCGAATTAACAGCTAATGACAGAACGTTCTGGTAAATATTAAAGTAATCACTGCCGTAATGCAGGGGTGGTCAAATAAGTTGAGCTAGTTCAACAAGTGACTTAGTGACTAGTTTTTTTGGGAGGGGTTACGTAATTCTTTATAAATATCCTATTAACCTTGAACCAACATCAGCTCCTTCACTAAATGTTGAGGCAGAACGAACTCTGTACAATATTCGCCAAGTCATTTGAGCAAATATTCCTTGTCAAAACATTGAACGCTGGCGGTTGTCTGAAAAGCGCTGTGTCATCGCGTAGTTGGAAGGCCGTATGTACTTCGTTGTAATTTCAAGGGTGCTTGCACAATATACATGTCCAATTATTTGTTCCACGTACTCTTCGAGATGTCCACACGGTTCGTAGCACTTTATTTTCCAACTGTGATGTCTGTGAGTATAAACCACGGTCGTAGAAGAACAGGTCTGGACATTCGCCTGGAAACTTGACCCCCTTGTTGTTTGGCTGTAGTTCACCAAGTTACCGAGAATATTGTGTTTTATTGGCGCTGATGTTAGGGCGGTCGGACTCTAACACCGCCCACTTTCTCCCAACTAAGATAAACAATTTATCAAAACGTATTTTTTATCTATTTATGAAATACTTTCTTCGTTCACAAACTTAAGAAAAGGCACCAGCAATCTTTATTTACTTTATAAATTTAACAATGGAAAAAAGTGGACGGAGTTTGAGTCCAACCACCCGGAAAACAGCGCCAAAAAGTACGACATTCTCGGTAACTTGACGAACTACAGCCAAACAACAAGGGGGTCAAGCAGAATACATTGTTAGATAGCCGAGTGTCCAGACCTGTTCTTCTACGACCGTGGTATAAACTGATAGTTTTGCAGTAAGCTGCGTTGTCTACAGTTAAGGTTCCTATCTACCTGCGCTTGATACGCATTGCAGCGAGTTATAAATTTGGAAGAAACATCTCAATGCGCGTTACGTTTGTACATCTATGAAATGAAAGCACATTTCAAGCAATGTTTCTATCTGGTTAAAAATTGAGATCGCTTATTGTAAACAAGATTTTCAAGACTCTCAAAATTGCTAAAAACAGCTATTTAAACTGCCGTGTCTAGGAAAAATTCCAACTGAATTCGAAAAAATACAATAATAGAAATAAGCGCTGGTGTTTAAACCATTAAGTGTCGCAAATAAAATAATACGGTGACTACTTAAAGTCCCATAGGAAAATGAATAATAGTAAAGATCTGCGCGCCAGTTGCAGGGTTTGCGTGTAGAGGCGATAATGCATTATACACGCCGACCGACGTCACACTTAACGCTCCATCGGTTTTGTATCTCACATACACAAACCAACCTACCTAGATAAGAACCTTAACCCCGTATATAGAGAAACAAATTTGATTTTTACCTGAATATATTTACCCTTCCGAGCATAAATGTCTAGTCTGATTTTATTCAATAATGTATTTAAATTACTAAATTAATAAAATTGTATTCAAATTCGCTTAACTGCTGCTGCAAATGTGAGTTAATGAAATTTAGCAACAGTTAGCCCTACTGCGCTGTTTGGGAAACTATCTCTCACTGAAAAATGCAATTTATTTACAAGGTAACTCGGTAGGAGATGTAACACTTATAAAATTTTAAAGCCGCAAATGTTTTAACAAATGTGCAAAAAAAATTTGATAGGCTGCTTTTTTTGTTGGGCAATTTTGTAAGTCGGTAATCAACCATAAACTTCTTCGAAAAAAAAAAAAAGTTTAAAAATAACTAACCAATCAAAATATTCTGTTTTTTTTTTTTTTGAGCCTCTCGCTCGCCAGAAACTGAAATCACACTAATTGGCAGGCTGCGTCACCTCTGTTGTTAATAATATTTGTTTTCGTTTAATAAACGGCAATGTTTCTTCATAGAAACATTACATTTTACTATTAGGTGGGTATTATTGGATGAAATCGGTACTGGGAGTTACATACTGTTTATTATTTGGCGAGAGAGAAATGTTGTGTTAAATTTTAAATTCGTTTAATTATTTAATAGTTACGTTTTAGTTTTTCGAATATAATGCATGTAATGAAATGTAATGTAATTAGTTACGTCCCAACTAAAATATTATTTTGTTAAATATTGCCAAATTTTTAATCACGAAGGAATTTAGAAAAAATTCATCATAATAAGTGACGTGGTCTCTTAAATTTTCCTTGAGTAACACATAAGTAAAGGAAGTCTTTCATATAGTACCCGAAAGTACTGCAAGAAGTCGCCACGTTGTACACCGCATCACTTTACACTCGTTTGCGTGGTCTACAAAGGAAGCGGGTAGCCATTACCTGAAGCAAACCAATAAAAAATATAATATACTGTCGAGTAAACAAAGGCAAGCACGACAAGGACACGATGTGATGGAAGATACCTAGAGAGCAGTCGTCCGCGTCCACTGGCTTCTTACGTGACCGGCCGGTTTGTACGGCACGTCCAGTTTTCTTGTCGCTAGCCCGAGTTGTGCCCTACGAGTCTCGGCTAGTAATTGGTGCTGGGACCGTGAAGGCGTCGTTCACTCCCTGTCCTCAGGCCTAGTCTACTGGGCGATTCGAGTAGGCAGAATGTACTAACCGGGTGTAAGCGAAACTCTGAATCGTGAACTGAACATTGCTACATACATTCCACCAAAAAAAAAAATTATATGGCCACAGCTTAAGTCGCGTGATCGGCGGGAATTTCGCACGCTAGCTCAGAGGTTGGCTCGGAGTGGCGATGTGGCATTTGATTCGCACTTAAGGCGGTCGCCTACCCCACGCTTCAAATGCGTTGCAGTGTGTTCGTAAACAGGGTTGTTCTACGAAAATATTTCACATGTGTCCATTGTGCCAACGTACAAAACGAAAACAAATTTCAGACAAGGTCGGAACCTCATTGTTAAGACGCCACGCACATTAAAATCACGGTTTGTAAGCCCTCCAACATACCTAAAAACGGCCTTTTCAGACCTATGTACTTCAAAATGTACTAACCGGATGTATGTGAAACTCAGATTGCGACCTGCACTGAACTTTGCTGCAGATTTTCCACCAGTAAAATTATTTGGTCACTGCTGAATGTCCTATAGTAAAAACCGTTTGGCGGAAACCTTGCACGCTAGTTCAGCGCTTGGCTCGTTGAGGCGACGCGGCATTTGATGCGCGCTTCAAAGTCGACCTTACTGCTCCGTCGCTTTTGAGCCTCTCACAAATGGTTAGGCGGCGTCCTTAAAGGTCGTCATTATAGCTCCTGAGCCTCTAGCCTATACACAATTAAATACTGGAACACTTGATTTTACGTTTCCGTTACTATAAGTGTTTCGTCAATACACAATGTAAACATCAAGTTAAAGTAATGACAGTTGGAAAACTAGTGATAATCCGTTTTTATAAATTTAAATATTTTGATATAAGATGTGACACGCCCACGTAGTCACCACTACGATTTATTATATTTAATAGTCATAATTGTCAACCAACCATCATAAATCAATATATATCTTGAGACCACTTGTTCTCTTCGTCATTATATCAGGATCACATTGAAATAGTTCTCATTAAGGTACCATTACTGCACCAAGTATTATACAGAAAAATAAGAAATTGTACATATTGTGTCGTTGTGAAAACTTGGGAGAGAGGAGCAGGTGCAGAGAGTGTCTGGGGCCTCACCCCACCCCCGCTCGAACCACCTACCTAGCTAAACAAGAGGGGAGGGGCTCCAGTCAATAGTTTTGTCAGTAGTCACTGTATTGTATATATTTAATAATTAAGAAATCATAAGTGTTAACAAGCAAGGAATCGTTTATGTAATTGGATGTAAATAACAAAGAGAGAGAAATTAAGCATTGTTTAAAAAATACTGTTATGACCGGAATTGTTGTCCTCGAGAGGCGGGGCCATCGGTTGAAAGCTGACTTTTGATTGGCCCAAAACGAGCCGGAGCTTGCAGGCCAAGTGACGGGTTTTTTTTTGGCGCGAATCGGGAGAGAAGCAAGACGTCGTCGGGCCGCGACAGACGTTGTCGAGCCGGGAGAGACGTTAGCGAGCCGCGGCGACGGGAGGGCAGAGTGCCACCGTCAGGCGTCGAAGTTAGGCGCGAGATGCCTTAGAGTAGGGAATCGTCGGCGAGCCACGAAAGACGCCGCACCGGGTGCTGTAAGATTTCGTTGAGTCGCGTAGTATTGTGGGCCGAGGTACCATCATCATCGTCGTTGTTTTGGGCGTCGGGACGCCATTGATTAAGATATCGCCAAGTCAGAAAGTACGTCGGGCCGAGGCACCTATGATTGGTAATTGTAGAGAAATTGTACGATGAGGCAGTTGATATTCTAATTATTCGTCGGGGTCTCCGCGCACGCGACTGTGATCCTTAAGAGCCGTACCGACAATTCTGCGACTGTATCGGTCCGCCCCGAGAGGACAGCAACAACGTGCTACCCGGGAAAAGGACTTGCAAACTTTTCAGTCCAGTATCCTAGTGTGCAAAACTTTAACCCATCAATCCATAGTCAATCAAGCATCCGCAGAAAGTAAACAAGGTAAAAAAAAAAAAAAACACAGTGCACGTCGTAAAATCATTATATATTTACCATAAAAGTATATCATGTAAACATTAAAAAAATTAATCCAGTTATTAAAATATGTCTTCATTTATTGTAATATTTTTCAGAACAAACGCAACGCCATTAATTGACGCAACTACAGTTCATCTACGAATGCTTCTCTTACACTATTTAAAAATATTTTTAGAGTACATTTAAGAAATAACTGTTAAATTTTTCATGAAACCCAAGTACTTGAGAATGAAACGTTACTCAGAAATAAAAATTTTTCTTTCTAATATACATAATCAGTTGATTCCTTTCGAGTGGTTTACTTGACTTTGACTTTAGGTTTTCAGTTTATTGGGAACGTACACAGTGAAGGCTGCTTGACTTTAGCTTTGGCGACGCCATTGTGTACGACGCCAAAAGAAAAAAGAGCCATGTGTTGAAAGCTATCGTAAAGTTAAATGTTAAAAGTTAAATGTTAAAGTTTTCAATTGTGTAACAGTCTTAACGCACAAAACCTGCTCAAGGTTAGCGGCGCCCTTAAGGTCGCTGCCTATCCCAGTATCCTCACGAGAGCAGGATTTACAAGTCAAATTATATCAGATAGGACTCAGCACATGTCAAATTTCGAAAACACTACTCATAATTTTTTCGTACGATTTAATTCCCGTACGAATATTTTCCACTTCCCAGTGCAGAAAATGGTTTCTGTCCGAAAGTGTGGATAGATGTCTGAGCCGCTATGAATATAACTGAACATGTATAAATTCCTACCCTTAGTCTCGCCAAGGCACTCAGGTAGGCATTGCAATACTACATAATGATACATACCAACTTTATAGAGAAAATATTTGCCCATCTCTTACGACTAGAAGTTTTAGGCGTCAGAGACTGTTCTTCAGAAATACGAAAATGAAAAACAATATTGTCTAGGACTGCTGTTTTCTGATTTTTGCAAATTGACCTCGTAAAGCCTGCTTTTAGCATTGATTTATGTACCATGCCCTCTTAAAAAATAGATTAACAAGGTTTCCTAGAATTGTCCTTGAATACTCCCTATGTAATCTGTACCTACGAATGTTGCAAATTCTAAATGTCGCTGCTTAAAACTTCGATGAATAAAGTCAACATCATCTGTAGAAGAGAATATTATGGTGGTTTCCCCATTAAATTTTCCTACAGTGTGTTTTGAATCGAACATACGGGCGTTCCAAATTTCGTGTTTTATTGTACAAACTTTCTTCGTGATTGTTTTTTCTGCAATATTTATTTTAGTTCTAACCAGAAAGAGGTTTGAGGTAGCTGTAATTAATATTTAATTAGTTAAATTACCTGCCGTGCTTATTCCAAAGCAAACTCACTGACAATATCCTGTGAAGCTATATTTGTCGTGGGAAAGATAAAGAACTGAAATCTTCCAGAAACAAAGTTCTCAATTTAAACTGGGACACAGTTTCTGCCGAAAAAAATTATTAGAAAGAAGAAGGGTGATTAAAACCACACTTAACGCGAATTACGCGCACACAAAATAAAATACATGTGTAATTATCAAAAATGAAATTCTTAACGGTTTAAGGAAAAAAGCATTGTTATTTTTAATATTTGCTTGAAGTAACCTAATTTATATACTGATACGTAACTGTCTCTCATGGCGCACGAGTTTTCTATTATTCAAGGGATGAAGGTTGAGCATGTTTTTGGTAGATAAACTTGGGTCAGGCGAAAGAAAAGTTGTCTCATCCAGATTACTACAATAGTAAGCTGACCATGTACATATGTAACTTTAAAACAACACAGATGTTTTCCGAATAAAGAACCTTTTGCAAAAATTTCAACGTATTACTGCTCTGGTTATACAGGTGATTTGGAAAGTTGAAATGCAATTAATAATGAGTTATTTCTTATTTCGGACTAAATGAGCCTAACTTAAAGTCAGCAATTTGCTTCTGTTGCAAAAAAGAGAGCCATTCTTTTCTTTTTACTGCAGCATGGTAGGATAATTCTTTGCTTGATTGCCAGAATTTTTTAAACTACGGTTCTCTCTCTCTCTCTTTTTTTTTGTAGATAGGAGGCCGATTTGGTTAGGTTTGAGCACTGAATCATTTGGGGAGATCTAGTTTTTAACTTATTCGCAATATTCGACCTTTATTCCAATTTAGTGCAAACTGTAAATAGACGAAGAATTTGTTAGATTCGTAATTTTTTTTCTATAAATCTGAATGTATAGTGCAAACACATATATCATTTTTTCAGCCACCTGAATACAACGTCGTTCATTCAGTTTATAAAATCCCCGAGACTCGATTGTTATTTGTTTTTAATTTACTGCTCTGTTAATTGTTAATAATGCAGTACCTTAATTGCTATCTTGCCTACGGTTCGCCATTTGCGTGTTGTTTGGCAGCTGTATGAAATGTGAGTGAGTGAGTAAAGAGATTGTTGTCAGCACTTGACATCGAGGTCTTTAGCGCTGGTGTGTACGAGAAGTAATAGGCCTATCTCTGTGTTGATGTAAGTCCGAATTAAAAGCCTCATTGTAGAAAAAAGTGTCCTGGGTTCGATTCCTGTTAAGGTGGACTTGCCCAATTATTTCCGTGTTTCTGAACCTCGAGCACAAAAATGTACGTCTGGCCAGGCGGACATCTTCGTATGTGCGTAATTTGCCTGAAGCTGTTCGACGGCATTCAAATGGAAACAGGGCGAAGTACTTGCATTTATCGTATTCGTCCAAGCGTAATGTCCATTCTGTATTTTATCGGATCCGTTTGGCGGAATGTCCTGGAGTGTAAGCGAGCGCAACGTCGAGAGAAATGGGAGGGAAAAAAATTTCCCCGGGGCTTGACCCTCGCAGCTAGAAAACAACTGTACGTCCGCTGGACCGTATCATGAAGCGGCGGTCGCAAGACTTTAGTAGGACGGCCGCCCTAATCTGCAGTCGTTAGGGTCCTTGTTCCGTCGCAAAAACCAGCCGGCCGTGGTCCTTACGTGCGGGTCCGCCAAAGCCGCCCTCGCGCTTTTTGCCAGGCCGACCACGTCCTGAACACTGCCGCCATTATCCCCCGAGATGCTGGAGGGGTTAGGGTGAGGGGTTAAAAACAACACTTCTCCCCCGGGGTCTTCACAAGCGACTGAACAAATCGTTATCTCGAGGCCCTCGCCAGCCAGCTTGCCACTCCCGTCGTCTTCTGGAATTATTTGTCCGCCATTACCGTGTACCCCCTCTCTTTGCCTCTTAGTAATTCCCTTCCACCCGCTCGCACCGGAAGTCGGCCATTGAGCACAGCATCCGCTGCGATTCTTTTTCTGTACCGGGACCTGCGTCGAGAATCACCCCTGACCCCCTTTTCTCTGTCTACCTCTCCACTCTTCCTTTTCCACTATGCACCTGAGACCTCGCCGAAACTTGTACTCTCGCCTGTTTTCCATGGGGTGATTCCCGTGAACCCGTCCTCAACATCAAGATTAAACATCCGTTAACAGGGCTGCTCCACTCTCCTTCCCTTACAATCCATTTCCACCATCGTAGTTTTTCTTAACAGTGATTTCTTCCTTTAAATTAAAAAAAAAAAAAAAAAGCAAATTGCCTTTGCTACACATTTCTTTCCATTTCTCAGAACGAAGTGCTGCATTCAAGAAAAAAGAGCAGTGTGTTAGCAATTATGTTTTTTTTTTCTTTTCGTGTCTTTGCTTGACTGCGTCTTTGCTCTTTAGAACTTTTTGAAAACACGTACCGGCTAACGAAAAACATTCCCTCTGCCTTCCAAGTTTCCTGCATTTTATACTTTTAACGTCTTTTACATCAACGCAACTTGGCAGATCTTAAATTCTTTTGAATCACAAATGCGTTGTTTTTCTTCAATAATTGTAAACATAAAGCCTCTAAAACTTATAAAGCGGATGAAATTGCAAACTCGATACAGTAGGCCTACTTGTATTACTATTTCAGACAGAACATATTTTTTGATTCCATATACAAATTTACTGTGCTATAGAATCGGTATATATTTGTAGGAATGGATGTGATTTCATTGAAACACCCGTGTTAGAACTCTGCTAGTCCACGTGGATCTACACGTGTTCCATGTACGTACAGAAAAGACGAGGTAAGTTGTCTTATACGTCTCGTCAGAAGCGTGGTTATCATACATACGATGACGCACTTGACACAATAACAACGCATTGCCTACGTTCAAGATCCATCGCAGCAATTGCTTAGACCAATTTCGGGAAATCACAGAAAACCTTAATAAAGATAGTGGGATGAGGGGATTCGAACCCGGTTCCTCCCGAATGTGAGGCCGGCATGTTGCCGTTGCGCCACGTCGCGCGGTACGTTGATAAAAGTACTTCTAATTTTCGAAGTCGTTGACTGCTTTAAGAATATCGCAAAATTATTACTTAGGTAACTATACTCCCTACAGCTCTAAACGCTACAATAATAAAAGTTTGATTGTTTTCAATTAACCACTAGTCACTTATAACGTAATATCAAATACATTTTGTGGAAATTATATATATATATATATATATATATATATATATATATATATATATATATATATATATATCGTTGGCTTACTTCTAAAAACCCGTAAGTCCATTTCAGGAAATTTTACAGGAGAGCAAAAAGAAAATCTTCGTAGCCATGCCACACCATAGATACGAGTTTTTTAAATTGGAACATAGAAGAAAGCAGTTACACAGTAGATTTAGCAGTTTGTAACACTAGAAGCGCCATGAAAATTAGCACCAAATTCACATGAAATTCAAAATTTGTAAAATATGGACTTACGAGGTTCTAGAAGTAAGCCAACGATATAAACAAACATCCATACATACACTCATGTGAGAGGCTTATATTTATAGTGGTGCAAGTCAGCTAAAATAGTTTCCTCGTAAACAATTCTTTGTAATCACATGTAAAATGCAGTTCATTCTTGTAGTACTAAAATATTATTCAGCCATTCAGTTGAGAATAAAATATTTGTTAAAGAATTTTTTTTATAAATGTGTATAATATTGATAAAAAACGACACTGCTAAGTTATTTAGTGTACGCATTAGTTCATAAATCATCGGACTTTCGTCTGTTCCCTGCTATGAAAGCCGCCCTCTCGGTACGTCACTTCCACAGCAATGCTGAGGTGGAGCAGGCTGTGCGACAATTCCTTGCATCGCAGGGCACCGAGTTACATCAGAGTGGTTTCTTACAAACTGATTGCACGCCATGATAAATGTCTCAATATCGGTGGTGAGTACGTCGAAAAATAGTGAAAGGCGTGTAGTTCATTATATATAATTGTGTATTTTGTTTGGCAAAATAATTTCCGCCTGAAAAAAACAAAAAACAAACATACTTTCGGAACACCACTCGTAGGCCTACATGCTAGTGCATTATATCATTTTCGGTAAATCAATAGAAATATTCAATATAAAACATATTCCGCAAAAAAAAATTAACCAGTACTATAGTTAAAAAAAAATTCTTGTGTATCGTTTTTACATACACACACACATTGATTAATGGCGTTATCAAGTTTACAAATATCTTTACACTACTTTATTCTGTTCAGAAAAACTCATCGGTTCCGAACAATGATGTGAAAAACCGTTTTTTTAACAGTGATTTTCATGCCATACCAAGTATTTTTGTATGTATGTGGTTATTTATATTTACCTTACAGTCAGTATTTTTTAAAATAATTATTTTATATTTTTCGAGATACTGTGGTTTTTATTCTCCTAGGCAGAGTTTTTTTTCGGTCGGATGTAATGTCTTTTATTAACTTATAGAGTGCGAACTCATTACCTCTTGTGGATTTAGCGTTATTACCTGTAAATGAAAATAAAGGATTCGTATTTGCTTGCTGGCAAAAAAAATCATATTCTGCAGTGTTTTTTGTAAAAAGCTTTCGACACCGTCCTTTTAGTAATCGAATTAAGTATCATTTTGGGGAATGAAACCTAATCTGGATATTTGTTACTGCACTATCGCGAGGGTGCATTGTGTCTAATGTAACCAATTAACTGAATATATTCTGTTTCGTATATTATGCTCTAGAAGCATATCTTTACGAACTTTATATACATATTATATATATCGTCAAGAGCTGCATGTGACACTAAAAAACTGTAGTTTTTCTCTTTTTATGTACTGCGGTAAACAGTTAGGTTGCAATTGGCGCCACGGAAATGTGGAGGGTTCTCTTGCTGATCTTCCCCATTTTTTAAACTCCAGTAATGCTCGTACCCAACACATATTACCCCACACCAGCGCTGCAAACCTCAAAGCAGATTGCCTTAACATCATTACGGTAAAAAAAGCGTCCCGAAATTTAATATTTTAGGACGTCGCTTACTATGCGCTGCAAATGCGTACACAAACTATTCCACGCGTGTCCATTATGTCAATGTACGAAAAGAAAACACACTGGAAAAATATGGCTATGTTATTGTTAAGACACCCATGCTCATTTAAAACACGGTTTTCTGTGTCTTCCAACATGTCTAAAAAATGCCTTTTCAGACAGCCGTACTTCAAAATGTACTAACCGGATGTATGTGAAACTCATAATAGTGCACTGAACTTTCCACCAATAATACTGTATGGTCACCGCCAGTTTTGCGTTTACGTTCAGTAACTCAACAGTGTAAATTTTGTAGCATGTAATAAATATAAATATCAACTTTTTTTTTGCAGTGAAATGCGTACCAGGGGATGTGATTTGTGTATAACTATGGCATTTCTTACAAACCAGTGATTTTAGCTGACTACTAAGTTTTTATAGGCCTGTGTTTTTTTTTACAAAGAAAATCCAAGTAATTTTACAATCAAATAATTATACAGGAAAAATTTTTCTACGTTCACAAATGTTTGTAAAAGTACAAAGAAACACCGTGTAGTTTGTACAATACCTTATTGTAGTGTGTATGCAACTAACGTTTTAAGTATAAACAGCTTATCTAACACGCGCATTACGTAATTGAGGAGTTCTGGGGAAGAAGGGCCCATAGTGCAAAAGTGCGTTTTGAGAAAAAGGTATTTGAAATTTTATTTACATTTTTATTTTTGTTTACTACTAGCATGAGAATGCTGATTACAATAAATGTGCAACTTCATATTTCCTGAACTTGATTTTTTAAAGTCATTACAATTTATGATTTCCTAGTATTAT
>PNEQ01071106.1:0-31697 GCA_003012365.1 Medauroidea extradentata
GCGCGCACTGCGCGATCACGCCACTTCGTCCACGTGGCTCGTGCCACCCGCATGATGCTGTTGCTACCACGCGTCAGCAAAACCTATACTCTAAACTACAGCCAAGCAACTCTCCCCCGCCTCCTGGTAGCATGCCACGCAGTAAGCTGAAGAAAGAAACTTCACTGTAAAGAACGCCAGCCCAAGCACATCCGATATCATGTCGCAGCAGATACCGTCCCGACAGACCTCCCACGCTACAAGGCACATACAACTGCAGCCAGGCAGCCCTGCCGAGAGCCGGCCCGCACAACACAGCACGGCCAGGCACTGGGTTCAGCCTAATCCCAAAAGGAAATAACGTCACCTTGCCTTAAGGGCCTAATATAACAAACCAAGAGAAATTTAACAAAAAACCAAACTACCAACTATTTAATCTGGCCACGACACCAAGAAAAATATCCTCCATCGGATGCGAGATAAAACAAATTTAACAAGCTAACCCGATAACTCTACACAAAGATGTAAAACATCAAATTATACAACATGTCCGAAGAAAAAACAGGACTCTCTTAAAAAAAAAAGTAAACCTTGAAAATTTCCACCGTAACAATATGTTGTCTCACACTTTTCTCTGGTACTCTTCACAGAAGTCATGAATCCATTCCACCCAGGCTGAGTGTTTGAACCAGCAAGCCACATAACATTGTTGGGAAACATTGTGCGGTGCATTTCGCAAGTAATACCTCTAGCAACTTTCAAGTCAGTTATATCTTCAACTAAAGTATTGGAAAGTCCACTTTGGAGGTTTCTCATCGTGTAGGAGATTAAACGAATAGTTTCAGGGTTAATTTTTCCTGATGTTCTTTTGACCTCTATCTGTGTTTCAACACATGTGCTGGGTGCAATACATTGAATCCCACCCATTGCATGGAAATTGTTCAACCCGTCCAGCGTTCGTACATTGACGTCCTAATTGTCAAAAACAAATTGAATAAATTATTCATCACTGATTTTAGAGGATCCTGTATTTATGAGAGAAGTCATATAAACAGAAACTTCATTGTAAGAAAGACAGACTTCCATTGCTGAAAGTAAGTCAATCAGATGTTTAGATATATAAAGCCTATGAAGTGTTAACCCAATACCAGTTTGAATAGGGAACAGAAATGACCTTGGTCTGACAGCACTAATTATCGCATGGGTTATTACAGAACATTTTCTTTCAACTTTTTTCACTTCAGACGTTTTTTTTCTTTATTGTAACTCTGTTGGTGAACACGCTGAGACTTTCTGGAGCCGTGTTTTCACCTCCGAATCTAATCTCTTCTAAGCTTGGATATTTATGTGAATCGTATTGCATTTTTTGAATGTCCTCTTTAATTATGTCTGCAGCTGCTATGATGATTCTCATTCGTTCGGCAGCAGAATCCCTTTCTTTATCGATGTACAACTGATCAATCAGTTTATTGGCCGTATGGGATGAACATACAACATTTACTCTTCCAGTAATATTAGACAGAATTAACCTGTCCGTAAAATGTGCTTTAAGAAGATTTCTCAAGTGTTTATCAGTGTAAGAATCCTGGAGACCTGAAAATTCCTTCATTATGCTGTGTAGTTCTTGTATAGTAAACTGACACTCATCTGTATTTTCAATGTATTCGCAAAGTCTATCAAAAGCTTCGCCTAGTTCTTCGGACTTTGGCCTTCCGACCGTAACTTTGCGTGGTGTACTTTTCAAGAAGTCTCTATAACAGTATTTATGATACCGTGCTTCAGCTGCCACAAGGTCACTAACATTAAGAAGCCCACGTTTTACTCTCTCCGCCCAGTCATCACATTGTTCATTGCATTTTGTTATGACATGTTCTCTGATTTCTAATGTACAGACTATATGGACAGGTTTTCTGCGGTATTGAGGACACTTTGATTCAACCATTGCAGGTTTTTCGCAGATAAAACTAAAATCAAATTTCGCCTCAGAGCTTCTTAAAACTGAATATGTTGAAGGTGAAGATCTGTGTTTCTTTTTTCTTTATAGCAGCCCTAATACTAGATGGGCGAGTATATTTCTGCCTGCACGATTTGTGAGCAGTAATTTTTGTTTTTCCTTGTAACCTCTCATGAAGTCCATCGTCTAATTGCAAACTTGCTTGAATAATGGTTCCTAGGCCCCTCTCAACTAATATTGTATCACTATTGTTTCCACAAAAATACTTACTGTATTTAAGTTACTAATGTTTTATAAAATAAGACATTGCAATTACTGAAATGTAAGAAAATATATTATTAAAAAATAATGAACTGTACCTTGAAATTATAGGCGATGTAGTAACGTCTTCTTTAATTAACACGGAACTGCCCTGGGCTGCTCTGAAAGCAATGTATATCTGAACAACTCACGTGTAAGCCAAACACTAACAGTTCCAGTCCTATATTCAAGGCAGCTGTCTGTGTTTATATGTGTCAGCAGTGTTATCTTTGGTCGCATCAGCATGTTCTCTTCTGCTTCCATTCTCCCTCCTGCACTTGCTGTTAGCAGCACAAATGTAGGTTGTGGATGAGTGGAGTAGCGATAAGAGAAGTGCGTTGTGCACCAGACCGTGCCACAGCTCTAGACAGTGCTACTTTCTCCCGCCTCCCCAGCGCTATCATCACGCATTAATTTATAACACTCTATATCAATAGATTCAGAAAACTGTAAACTATACCTTTAATAAAAACTATTTTTATATAACTTGACAAATATAAATAATGTAGTGCAACAATCAAACATTTTAGAGCAAAAACTTTCTTTTACCCAGATTCATTAAAAGTTATCAAAAACTATTAGGTTTAGCATAAATATGATACAGAATAATTTTGTAGCACATTTAATGATGAACAAAAAAAAGTGTCGCATGATCCGGCCATTATTAACAGAGATATTGGCTGTTCCGTAAATATGGGCAATTTTGACCTTTAAGGGGTGCTAGGGGGGAAGCTCCAGGGGGATTTTTGGGGACTTTGGTGAAAATGTTCCTCTGGTAGTGGACTATCAGCAGAATAAAATTCAGCTTTACCCTAATTATTTCTGAAGTTTGAGGTTTTGGATTCTTCATCGACTGGGCTAATAATAACGTGAGGGAATTGTACATTTAACATAGCTCAATTAGGTTTAAATGGTTAAAAGGTTTAAATTTACCCTAATTTTTTAAAACAAGTTTGTGACAGTAAAAATTTGCTATTTGTGAACAAAAATAATAAATTGTTGGCAAAATTAGAAAATGAAATGTTTCTTGCAATAACTGTCAAAATCTCGTCCTTTAAGGCTAATCACTAAATGTTTGATTCCCAGAGAACTGCTATTGCATACCAAGTATGCAACCAGGAATGACTGACTGCTTGCCACACCAGTGTTGCGTGTGGGTGCTTGGTTTGTGGCAACGGGGAATCATATGTTGCATCGTGTAGTGTGGTTGCTAATAATGTTGGTGTGTGTCGTTCCCCCTCCCACAAAATGCCTCTCCCATTCTCTGTAGTGTAGTTCCCCTTCCCGAACATGGGAGAGGACTGTAGTAGACTACAAACACACACTTCGCTGTTTTACATGCATTGTGCTTCAAGTCAACATGACAAAGTACACCAACATCGAAATGACAGACATGGTTCTGCTGTACGGTGAAATGAAAGGTAATGCACGCACTGATGCACGATTGTATCACTAGAGATTCCCTGCGCAGCGGCAACCTCATCACGAGACCTTCAGCAGTTTCACGCAGATACTGCATGAAACAAGCACATTTAAAGTGCGAGGTGGCTCTTATCACCCAAGGAATGTACGTACACTTCTGGGTGAATATTGTGGGCGATCATCTTATTGGGCCCTACTTGATGCCATGCCGATTGAATGGACACATGTACTGCCAATTTCTGCAATTCACATTGCCAGAGTTCCTCGAGCATGTGCCGCTTGCGGTTCAGCAACATATGTAGTTTCAACATGACGGTGCCTTTCCACATTACACATGAGCAGTACGTAATCAACTTAACACGGCATTTCTAGCACAGTGGATTGGAAGGGTGGGCCTATTGCTTGGCCAGCACGCTCTCCTGACCTTAATCCACTCGAATTTTTCCTGTGGGGATTCATCAAGTCTCTGATGTACGACATAGCCATTGAATCGGAGGAAGATCTGCTTGCTAGGGTAATGGCCGCATGCTATAAAATTCAAGATGCACCAGGTGTCTTCGAACGAGTATGCCAGTCTTTGATATGCTGAATCAATTGTTGTAATTAAATGGGAGGCCACCAATTTGAACACTTTGTAGAATTTCTTATGACAGTGCGAAATGACATTGATATTGCACAGACGTACATTAATTTGTTATTTCTTGTTAAAGTGAGGCAATCCCACTTAATCTGTTTATGAAGCTCAATATGTTTGACTACATACCAAGTTGCAGGACGCTTTCTAGTATGGCGCAGCACGCAATCTGATGAGGCATGCGCTTTTCATTTTATTTTTATACAATATTCAAGGTTACTTTTCTTAAAAATCTATGTTATTAATTACAAACAGGGTGTTATTTTCAGTTGCAGATAACTATGGAAAACCCAACAAAATAATTTATTCAAGCAAAGGTCATCAAGTTTATCCGAGGGAATGTTTGAGTTTACAAACACTTCAGGCGTGTCTTAAATGAATCCAATCTTTCAATCCTTCTTTCTCTTCATATCCACAAAATTTGTCGTTAGTGAACATTGTCACTTGACACCATAGCTAAAAGAAACATTTTCTGTTCACCGGTTTTAATGTTTTTAGATATTAATATGCTTCACTCATGAGTCTTAATGGTCCCACGCTACCGACACATGGCAAAATTGGTAAAATATTGTTCTTTCGTCACTAGCATATCAGCCATCCTACAAGAACTAGACTGCACATTGTTTTACAGTGACTGTGGGTTTCGGCATCTTAAAAAGAAAATATCTCCGTGCAATTAGTCTAACTAATTAATTCAAACTAACCTCAATCCTTACACCACGTTCAATAACAACATACCGGAACTGATCGCAATACAAAAAACAAAGCTTGATTTTTAAAATGTATGTCACTTATTGCCGGTTTCTGCAATTGTAAATTCGTAAAAGCTTATAAAATATCTGCAGCCATTGCTTCATTGTAGGCACGCTACAATTTAATGTGAACATCTATATTTTATCACGGCAATACTATCAATAGTTGAAAGTACAGGCACTCTGGCGGTTACAAACAGAAACTTGGAATGATGTCAGTGGATATCTTCATTGTTTATGTTACAGGCCCAGTGTTGCTTATGTTACGGTATCCGAGCTTAAATCAAGTGATTATGTCAAAAACTTTTGCAATAATAGCTTTTTTAAATATGTCTGCAGATGTAGTACACAACAAACATATGTATTTAAAGATGGTATATATCACGTGCTGAGTAAAATACCTTTGGAGGTATGGCGTCGTAGTGCGACCCGAGGTTATAACCTAGTTTTGCTTTTATTATCTTATTTAATTGATATACTGTTACTCTTAAGAATTTGTGGGATGAAAATATATAGTATAGACACCAAATTGCAACTATACGCCATTATTAGTGTTTACAATTGTAATTTCAGCACCTATGTATAATCTTGTAACAAAAATTAAATATTGAGTATTCATTTGAAAACGTTAAAATTCATGTAAAAATTTGTTTTATCGCAAATGTGAATTTTGCATACCGCTAGTAATAAGTTATTCCTTGTTGCATACTTTCAAGGCATTAGCAGTTCTCTGTGAAATCAAACATTTAATGACTACCCTTAAAGGACAAGATTTAACCTTTAATTGCATAGCATAGCATAGCATAGCATATCTGCAACATCTTTTCAAATATAGCATTGTGGACTGCTGGAAACATGTTTTGGAACACACCCTTGTTGCACATCTGCTACAACATGTATACTTAACATCAGTTTACATGATTCCCAAAAAGATGGCAGGAGATTTCACTTCTGGCAAAATTCTTTGGCAGCCACACATTAAGTCGGCCATTTCGTATTTAGTGAAAGGTTATGTCGTATTATATGTTTTTTATCGCTGCTATATACATGTGATAAAATTCATACAAGTAAAACAAGGTATGTAACAAGTGTTATATGTAGACATATTTACAAATTTACTTTATTTTTATATTTTTGAACATAATTTATGTTTGTTGCACATTTCCAACAATGTGTGAACATATGAACTTTTTAAATTTTAGGTTATGTTTTCTAATTGTCGCCAAATCAAATTTATTTGTAATTTTTAACATATTATGTCACTTTAGAACACTTGTTTAGGTAAAATATATATTACATAAAATAAAACAAAGTAAAATTAATTGTAATTATTTGTTTTATTCATTTTTCGGTTATGGATAAGCTGTTCGACAGCAGAGGTTTTTTGAAGAAAGATGCTGATCCAGATGAATTGCTGCAGTTCCTGCAATTTCCTACTGAAAGTGAGACTGAAGAAAGTGACCCTGACGATAGTGATGCTGACCCTACCATTGACCCGAATCAACTAGAGACCTACACTTCTTCTGACAGTGAAAGTGACAACGAAGGTGACGCTTTGAGTAATAAAGTGACTCCAGCATCATTATATGCTACAACAAGTAACTCAAAGAAGGCTAGTACTAAATATAATACTAATAAATTGACACCACAAATCAGTCTGAGTGATACCAATACATGTGACAGAGGTTTGAGTAAACAAATCCCTAATGTTAGCCGTGAAGCCACAGGTAGCACATCAAAAACCAAACGCATTCAGTGCATGTGGAAAAGAAAACATATTTCCATACCTGACGATGATAAGAAATTCAAAGGTAGTTTAGACTATCCAGAGAAAATTACATGCCTAGACACTCCATTTCAATTCATGAAATATTTTTTCACTGACAAATTGATTCAAAAAATAGTGAATGAAACTATGCTTTACACGTCTCAAAAAGATCCAAGTAAAGTTTGCCAAATAACAAAGAATAACATTCAAAAATATCTTGGGATTTGTTTGCTTACTTCTGTTACCCATAATGACAACATACGAGATTTTTGGCATGTTAAAATTGGCAGCAATGACTTTGTGAAGAACACCATGTCAATCAACACATTTGAAAAAATTCGAGCATGTCTTCATTTCAATGATAATGACAAAGAAATCCCAAGAGGTCAACCAGGTCATGTTAAATTGTATAAGATCAGACCAGTAATTGACTCATTGCTTCATACATTTGCATCTGTACGTATGGATGAATGTTTATACATAGATGAACAAATGTGTGCAAGTAAGGTTCGACACCATCTGAGGCAATATATGCAAAATAAACCTCACAAATGGGGTTTCAAAGTATTTGTTCTCTGTTCTACATCAGGGTTTGCATATGTGTTTGAAATCTATAGTGGACAGGAGAATGATCCAGCCTCACGCCTACCAACAGAATTATATCTAGGAGCTAGTTCTAATGTTGTTGTTAGACTTGCTAGAAGAATCCCACAACACATAAATCACAAGGTTTATTTCGACAATTACAATTCTTCAGTTCCTCTCTTGGTATATCTCCACAAGCAGGGCATACTAGCATTGGGCACCGCACACAGAAATAGAATTCCTGATTGTAAATTAGCAACAGAGAAAGAACTAAGCAAAATGCCTAGGGGTACATCTGAAGAATTTGTTGCAAATGTGGATGGTGTCGATGTATCTTCTGTAGTTTGGAAGGACAATAAGTGTGTGATATTCCTATCAACATTCACTGGGAAGTTCCCAGAAAAGAAAGTGAAACGGTATGAGCAAAGCTCAACAAGCACATGGGTGGCGTAGATTTGTTGGACAGTCATTTAGGCCGCCACAGAATCTCACTGAAATCTAAAAAATTGTACTTTAGGTTATTTTATCTCTTGCTCGACCTTGCTATCATCAATGCTTGGATACTGTACAAAGAAGTGTCTCTGTCAAAAGATCCAAGTACAAAAGTCTTGAATCAGAAGCAGTTTAGGATTGAAGTTGCACACTGTTTGTGTAGTATGGGAAAAAATGGACAAAAGAGAGGAAGGCCAAGCACTGACACACAACAGCAACTTTAAATCAAGAAGAAGTGTCCTAGGACCGTGATTCCTCCAAAGGATCTACGACAAGACTCAACAGACCACTGGCCGAAATGGAACATGAAGCGCAACCGATGCAAACTTCCTGGATGTAATGGCTTCACTTTTGTTTCATGTGCAAAATGGCTGTTTTTCTTTGTTTCAACAAAGATAAAAATTGTTTACAAGCTTTACCTGTGACCAAAACAAGCAAACAAAATTGTGTTCTTGGATTTGGAAAACATAAATAGATACTACAACTAAGTCCTATATGCTGGTTGACCGAGAATATTTTTTTTTTTGCTGCAGCTGCAAAAGTTTTTTTAGTTTGTAACCTGAACAAGGCATGATGTGTGTTGGTTTATTGTGTTTAATGTGTCATATAATTTTGAAATTTTATAAATGAATGTGTCTGATGAGTAATTTTATGATTGTAAATATTTGTGTACTTTTCACCTTTGTGTAAGAAGACTATTGTATTGCATTATTCCAACTCTTTTTACCACTAGACTGAGAATGTTGTAAATACGTTTTCAAAGATTTTTTTAGCTACTACAGAGGTTAGATACATTAGTAACATTAACCAATCACAAAATGATTATTTGATGTTTTTTTTATCTTATGTTGTCATGTAACATTTTTATAACTTGATATAACTTTTCAAAGCTATAATAGTATGTTTTTGATTAAATTTAATGATTTTATGGCTGTATATACTTGAACACATGTTATTAACAATTTTTTGAAAGGATAAAGGGATTTTGAAATAGTTCAACTTTTTTCAATTTAAATGAAAATAGTGACCAATTATAATGATGTAGCAGATGTGCAACATTATAATAAAGTGAGTTTTAACTACAAAAATTCGTAAATATATTTTTTTAATATTTTTACAGTAATCTAAATGGGCAAAACTAATAAAAATAATTTTTGGGTAAGAAAATAAAAAGTCATGCAATTAAGGGTTAAATAGTTTTTGCGAGAGACATTTATTTTTGTAATTTTTCATACGTTCTATTATTTTTGGTCAGAAATAGCATATTTTTACTGCCACATACTTTTTTTTCAAACTAAGAGTGGTGCCACCCCATTTAAATGCGATAGAGGTGTGTTTAATGTACAAATTCCTCACTTTTTTATTGATTTTGTGGACACTTATTGGTAAACAGAAATCAGTTTCTGTCAAGCAAGCCATTTTCAAAATATCACAATAATTTTTAATTTTTTTTTAACTTTTGAAACATCTACAGCCCTCCCTATTTAACCCGGACCATGGGTTCCCTGTATCAAATTTTCTATTTCCGCCTCAGGAATAACCTGTTAATGTTTGTGGGTATGTTTTATATATGCATTGTAGAGTAACACTGTTGAACCTCCTGTGATTGGAGTGATTCAGGAATCAGATAACTGTCAATATATAAATATTCAATCTAAAAATGTGAACTGCTATGCCTGTTGAATGATAGACCATCATCACTGTATACTTTCATACAGTATGATACTTGATGATACATTCTCGATGAAGACACACACCTTGATGCTGTTTAATGAGTTTGCAGCTGTCATTGTAATCCAAGTTGAAGTGGGATGCATCTAAAAGCATTGGCATATTGACAGTCAGCACGCTAGTAGGTGTGTTTCTCAGCCCATTTTATAGCCTAAGATATCTGTAGTTAATAGGCAGATGGATTCGTCGTCAAACAATTGAATTCAATTCTATGTGAAGCATCCAATATTGGACCTTGGAAGTAGACACTCTTTTAATGTTCCAACATTCTGCTAACACTTCAAGTAAAGCTGAACAGTCCATTACTGTTATACAGATTAAGTGTTTTTATTCCATGGATACATTAAATTTTATAATCCCTGTTCTATATCTTTATCATGTTCTCTTTAGTTCATGTCCCAATATGAGCAGTGATATTAATGTGTAAATACTATCAGTCTTACCAAGCATGCTGCCATCAGTAACAATATTTATAGCTTACTGATTAACATACAAAGATTTTTTTTTCGACCTCCAATGGGCTGTAATAATACACTGGAATGAATTGTAAAATACTTATGCTGTCAAAATCATCAGCTAGGCTCCAAAATAATAACAGTGGTGGATTAAAACACATGTAATATACTCTTTGCGAAGAAAGTTATGGCCTGCTTATTGAACATTATTCATTTTTTGTACTTGGTACAAATATGAGGTACAACAAATGTTGTAATTGCAGTTTTGTTTCTTAATAGGATGCCCATTAAATTATAGCAAGCGAATTGGAACACAGCACTATCGCTTACCCTCTTCCCCCAATCCCGTTCATGGGTGGCAACTTTCTTTGCAGAAGGTTTTGGAAAGCTAATGCACCTATATGACAAATGCCTCAGTCTGCGTTGTGATTTTGTTGAAAAGTAGCTGAAAGATGTGCGTATATTTTGACTGTAAAAGCATTTTACAATTTATTCCTGTTATTTACAGCCCATTAGAATTTGAAACATAGGTGTGCACAAGGCAGGTTCTACAGGTGCCTTGGCACAACAATTTAATTTATTTCATCAGCATAAAAAATTTCAATAATGTTCTAAGTATTGTAGTTCCAAATAGATGGCTCTTTAGTTCACAATCTCATTTCGCTAAGGTTTTTAAAATGTCTTATTCCGGAATTATAAACTTGTTTTTAAATTTATTTTTTGACAATATTATATGAAAATTTGTACTACAACTACAAATCTGTTTCATTATTTTTAATATATATTAATCTCTTAGGCTTAGTGGATTATGATATGCTAGATAAATATTTTTGTTATTCGTACTGTAAATCTACATTACCGTGATGTTATTAATATTACTTTTTTACTCTTTTATTCATTTACCTTTTATAGGACCAGGTGGGTGATGTAACCTGGCACCACCACTAATCATGCGCTACACATGCCAATGAGTTGAGAGTAAATATCCCTCATATATTCTTGTCTGAAGCTTAAAAGTCCTCTGCATTATGTTTATGAAATACTTCACAAACTTGAAACATCATACTAACACTTCTATTAGTCATCAGCTTAGTAGCATCGGGGAGAGCTGTCATCAACTCAGGAATGCTAGGTAAATTTTCAAAATGACCTTCTTTTTCTTCCACACACACATTCACGCTATCAAATACTCCCACATGATGTTAAATGGTTTTTTATGCTTTTGTGACACATTGAAGAATTGTGTTTGTATTAGGAATGTCTCCCGCTTAGACTACTTGTTTGAGGTTGTGTATATGCAGGCAATGAAACAGCTCCACCCCTACCCATCCATCTGTCTTGTTGGATATCAGCAGTGCATCTCAAACAGTGTGACTAAAATGTGATGGTGCACCAGGAATTACTAGAGAGTCACCTATAATTACAGCCCACACATTATTCTGAAACTGATGCTGGTGTATAGCCTGAATAGTATCGTGAAGATTTTCATTCACCCGCAAATGCTGGTATTGAAAATTTGTTATTTTGTATTTTTGAAGTGTTGCCTCATCTGTAAACAGAATAAACAAACAATGGATTGGCAATTTCTGCAGCAAACCACTGACAAAATTTTTGCTTTAGTTGGTAATCGGTTAGCAAAAGACTGTGCACAAGATGGTATGCACACATTGTGACGTGCACTGGCACGTAGCACTTACTTGGCCTCTTATTAATGGTAATTTAAATTTTTGTCTTAATTATTTAATTTATTTTTTTTTTTTTTGTTTATAACATTTCAAGTAGGTCAACCTAACCAGGTATACGGATGTATACGGCAAGATCCAACATATTGGGGATGCGAGTAGAGAAATTAACATTACAATTTTATTCAAAATTTAAAATTTAACTGTTAAGGCAAGGTAAAAGTATTAAATTTTACGTGTCAATTTTGTCTGAGTCGTATGTTGTTTGGGCCTATTTTAAAGCTAATTTAATTTCAAGCAACTTTTCTAAGTGACTTTTTCTTATATTTTACCTTGTTTGGATTTTTAAAATCTCAAGTAGACTCTTAGCTTGCTTCTCCTGGAGTGGGATTTATCTGGCAGGCTGGTCATAGTTCTCTTGCTTGGAAGCACGTACAGAAACATGCTGGGTTTTAAAATTTCAAGTAAGCTCTGAGTTAGCCTATGCGGGGATGGATTTATCTGGCAGGCAGGTCAGAGTTCACCTGCTTGGAGGCACGTACATAGTGTAGCATTGCAGGACAAGGGTTTTTATTCAGTGGATTAATATCTTACGTGATTGTAATATTCTAATATGTTTAAAATTGTAATTTTATTTTAGTGGATTCGGTTCCAAAGAGGAAGTGTAGAGACGCAGTTATTTAGTCCGGAATGTTCTAGATAGGGTGTATTGTTTGTTTGTTATGGCCAGGTGGTCTTGGTAGGAGGCAGTAGCTTTGTTTTCTAATTGTGTTATAGTTTTTTCCACGGGAGTTTTGGCTCCGTTTGTTGTTTTAATACATAGTTTATGATTGTGCCCTAGAGGGTTCTAGATAATGGAACTAATGACGGTCACGCCACCAAGAACCAGCCAATGAGAGCATGGCGTGTGGCGCCACTTCGCCCTTCGTTCTGAAATGTTTTGCCTCCACCATTTTAGAATAAGTCGTGACGCGATCCGGAGCGGACATGCGTGGGGCTACGGCCCTAGAATTCTATACGAAGTGAAGTTCGGGAGTTTGAATTTAACATGCACGGGTAGCACCGCTGTCTTTTCTCTTTAACCTTTCTTTCGGACAAGCTTTAACTCTACAAAGTTTTTTCCGCCCGTGCATGTAGGCTACTAGGTGCAGAGAGCCAGGATGGCTATTCATTCTTCTTCGCCGCATGTGTATATTCACCGTGTGCCAATTTCTTGTCTAATTTAATCATCAGATTTAGTCTCGCTGCGTTTCTGCTTGTAGTTTTCTGTGAACCGGATCCACCATATTAAGACAAACAGTGTAGTTTGTGCCGATGTAAATTGAAAAATTCTAATAAACCAACAGTCTCGGATCATTGTGGAGTATATCATTTCGTGACTAACTTCTCTAAATTTGCTAATTTCTATGAAAATTCTAAATTTGGTCTACAAGGCGACGTAACCTACAAAAGTACTGCCAGTAAATCCCGGAGTACTTGACTACAGATGAAGAGAAATGTTCCAGTTTTCATCCCTGCCTTTTTGGCTGGGTGATCGAGTTAGTGCACTGGTCTAGGTGGACTGGTGTGCTACAATTTGTCGGCCCAAGTGAGTCTCAGGTACTTGTACAAGACGGTAACGTCACAAGGGACGTGCTGGAATGTGGGGATCTTTGCAGGGCGTTTCTCGATCGACGTGGGTGGTAGTGCCATCTGCAAAAGAACTCCAAATAGGTGGGGATCTGCGGCAGATTGATTACGCTGCACATCCCTAATTAATAACTTAATGAATGTTTAGCTGGTATTGTGAAACAAAACCCTTTGCAATTTTGTCAGTAACTATGTTACGTATGTATTTTAGGTTATAAATGTCAGTTGACCAGTTTTTTAAGCAAGTTGGATCCTGATGTATTCCTCCGCTGCTCGGCCGAGTAAGTCCGAGTGTCCGCCCAGGGAAGTTAATAGTCGTGATACATCGGAGCTCGTGACTGGTCACCGGGAGATGGCCAGCTGAGTGTTTTGATGAGTTGGGGCATCATGGCAGCAGGAAGAGGACGTGTTAGATGTGGGAGAGGGGTTGTGAAGCCTAGAGGACGGATTAGTTACAAGAGATTCTTTCTCTTCATTTTTTTTGTCTCTCTTTTTGGCATGCTGCCTGTTCATTTATAGTTTTGTAGTAACCAGAAGTAGGTATTAATAACTGCATAGTCAGTAACTAAGGTAGATAAAGTGCAGGGCCAAGTACTACTACTGAGGGCAGGCGGAAAGGCTTAATACGTAGATAAGAACAATCCACCTCAATTAACCGTGGGAGAGCACTCAATATGTGAATTGCCTCTGTATGGTAAATTTCGTCAAAAGAGGTTAAATAAAAAGAAAAAAAATGCAGATGTTATGATTTTTTTTAAATTTGATTATTCATCTGTGGCTGATTAACCTTACTGCTGTCCGGGCATAAGTATAATAGGCACTGCCTCGACATCAGCTCGTTTGTTTTCGTCATTGTTCTACCCGCTAACTACACTTGCAATAGCAACGGAAGAGAGTTTCGTCCCCGAATGCACAACAGCAACACGCAGCAGCTGCAGCCGACCCATTAACTACGACTGCAGAGAGTGAGAGGGCGGAGGTCGTGACAGGGACCACCGTCACAACATGAGCTGGTAGTGAAATACTTTCTATGCTGTGTTATAATATGTACCACATACTTGTGTCATTTGCTGTGTGCTGAAACATCTTGTGTATGCTTTCACCCATCAGTTCAGGTGGTGCTGCTGCATTTAGGTATACACATTCACTCTCAAGTTTTAATAATTCAAGTATGTCCTGCTTTCCATTTTGTTAAGAGCATAGTTTAATCTGTGTATTCCCTTTATCATGTTTTTTTTATCCAAAAATTTATCACTAAAACAATCTTCACATTGTATTGTGCAAAGTGACCTCCTCATCATATATTTTGAATGTGCATTGCTTTTTTCTGCATGTTACTATTTGGCAGGGTTTTGTCACTCTGTTCATTTGCAGCTAATTATTTTTTCTTCCCACACATTGTTCATGGCCGCCTTCCTGTTCATATACCAGTTCAATGTTAGTAGGCCTATAGCATTACCAACTAACAAATGTCTTCATCAAAAGTAATTAATTTTTAACTTGTGCATTGTCTTGTCTCTCCCAGACTGTCTTATCTCTCCCTGACTAGTGTTTTCTATATGACATTTTGTTGTTAGTTCTTTAAATGGTCACTAGATTTTTAAATGCATCTCTGAGAAGTTGATTCATGGTTTAGGAATACCTTATGCTATTCTGTGCTGTAGGCTAGGTCTCAACTTAATTTACTGCTAGCTAATGGTTTTACTTCTGTTTGTCAGAATGATAGATACCATAATTTGGTACTTAAGTTCAAAATGATCACTATTAGTCATGGCCTCTTTGTCTTTCGTGTCTCAGGTACAAGATATTTATTTCCACCAACCATTCCCTCTTTGTGAAACTGTCGCCTATTAGCTCAAAAGATTGTAGATGTGTTCGGCTGTTGGGTACACATGGCAAAGTGTTTGCTCTTTTAAATTGGATCCCAACACTTTTTCTGGTAACTCTCTGACTTGTTATATGTTGAGGATACTTTGCTGCCAATGCTGCACCAGTCCATGTCAGATTCTTCTTGTGGTTTCTTACAGTGTCTCCAGGGTTTATTTGTGGAGACCCTGGCTGCAGCAGCAGGGATTCAGAGAGTAGTTCATGTTGGAAGGACTTTGTGTAAGTCAGCATAATTTCTGAAAGTCTTGCGTAGTTTCGGCCATATAGTTATTCCAAGGTTTGTGGACTGTAGTAACAATTATACTCAGAAATATTCTATAACAATGCCTTCATCTGCCACGAAAGGCTTTCCTCCAGATTGAATGGTCTCTTAGCCTGCACCCACCCAAGGAACCAGTGTCACAAGCCAATCACTTTCACTACTATCTAACACACTAATGGTGAGTGCAAGTTTCAATTGTAAGGTTCTTTCGTTTTGTCTCAGCAGACTCCTTAGGTAGTAGGATGGGTAAGTTGAAACTGAAGTAATCGGCTATTAAGATTACTTGGTAGGTAGACCTCAAGGAGCATAACTCTGCCAGGTGTTAAGCATGATCCACTCCTCTTATGTACTCCAGTAGTGTGTCTACGGACTGTGAAGAGTCCGCCCTCTTTAAAACTGCCTTGTAATGATGTGAACTGGAGGACTTTCATGGAGAAATTAATTTATTTGGGTTTGGCTAAATTGCAATTGTTATGTATTTTTCTACAAATCACAGTGTTACTTCCCTGTATTGTACAGTGTATGCCCTATTATGTCCTTTGTTTAATCCTCAGCCTTTTACAGTGAGTTCCAGAGAGGTAAGGTATATAGGCTGATATTTGGTAAATAACAGCTCCTTATTACTAGATTGGCAGAAATCCAAAATATAAATGTGATCTTTTTAGCCCAATTCTATAATCTAACCTTCCAATTTTACTTTGTCTTCTCCACATACCCTGAATGCTACTCAGTTACTTGATTCCAAGTTGTTTGTCTGGGCTAATTTTGCTACTAGGTGGGGTATGACTTATTTAACATATTTTTTTATTGTTCACACTGACCACACTGGCAATCAACCGATTCCTTACTAAAGTTCTTCAGATAACATGCTCTTAATCAAGAAATAGTATAACATTATAATGTTATTTTTGAATGGTTATTCCAATGGGGGCAAGTTACAAACTAAAGAAATATTGTGGACATAAAACCATTGCAGCAAGTGGTACGTGTGTATGTATTCTCTGATTTTCTGTGACACACCAGTTACTGCAATGGTGTATGCCCACAATACTTCTTTAGTTTAGGACATTCTAATGTTTTTCACTTAAAATATCAAGCAACAGATGGCTCAAGAGGTCATGATTATATTTATTTTAATTTCTCGTAGGTTGGGAGTTAGTTACTGAAGGGTAAAATTTAAGAAACCTTAGTCTGTAGCTATAATCTTAAGAGCCGTATACAGCAGGCACTAGATCCCACTGGCTGTCAAAGCTACACTAACTCGTGCATTCACAATTGTATCGCCTGTATGCGCGAGATGCAAAAACTGAGTGTGCTGTTTTCGTTGTTGGCTTTTTTGTGTTGGACTTTATTAAGCTGTGACCCTTCTTTTTATCCAGAGAAAGTGCATAGCAAGGCCCAGCGTGTGCTTCTCAATTTTTGTTTTATCATTTCGGTCAGTATTTTTATGTAACAGCAGTCTGAAAAAGCAGTTTTTAGCCATTGTGAGGTGCTCCGATACCATATTTCTGAGCATTATCTCTAGAAAACAAAAATAAGACAGTGTAGTTTTAAATTATTTTTCTTTTCTTAGATATAGATATTGTACACATATTTAGCAGTACTTCTTAAAAAAATGTTCTTCTAACACACTGCAACAATGTTCATGCACCAGCTGTTTAGGGCTCTTAAAAGTATATGAACCAATTGAAAATATCTACATAATAAGGACAATAATATGCTGTTACATTGTTACTTTAGTTTAATTTTTTTTATTAAATTAGGATATTTTGCTCATTGCTGCAAACTAAAATAATTTTGCCTTAAATTATTGTTGTGAAACAATAGGTTTTTTTTTTTTTTTTAAATTTCTTAATTTTGTGTAGGATGGCTTACACTGCTCTATTAAATTACAAGAAGGCAAAATATTACTACAAGAAAGCATTGGAGTTGGAACCAAAAAATGAAAGTTACCAAAACAATGTCAAGGTTGTTGATGACATGCTGAATCTTGCGCAGCCAACAAACTTGCCACCACCATTCAATAATCCTGACTTGTTTTCATTCGCTCAAGAAATGTTTTCAGACCCATCAATGAATGTCCTGTAAGTATATTTTTATTTTATTATTTTTTTTTATTTTATGTAGGTATGTGTATAGTACGTAGTACTCCATAAAATATACAGTTTAAAAACAGTAAACATACTGAACAACATCTCTATCTTACACAACCACATTGACATTTCAAACCTAGAGCAGTACATTTTTTTTCTAGTCAATATATTTTTTATTCTGCAAATTATTTCCTTGTTGAAAAATATAAAATCATTTCAATGTTACCTGCTTCACTATTGGACTTTTTTTAAAGAACTTAACAGTGTGCTAAGAGTAGTAATTGTAAGAAAATTTTGGAACACTAAAATACTAACTTGCATAAACGTCAATAAAAGTTGACTACATTTTAAAAATTTTATGCCCTATTTATTTTGGAATACCCTAAAAATAACTGAGTTTTATTCGTCTTTACCTGCCACACATTACATGGGATAGGAAGTGTAAATTGGCGTGCTCCCTACAATGTCTACCGTGAAAGACATTGTTATAGTGTTACAATTGGCACCCAACTTGGTTTTGAAGCTGTTGTTCTGTTTTTTATTGAATGGAGGACCGCACCCGAGAGATGCTCTACCCACGTGTTATTTTGGTCACATTCCAACATTCCAGAATGTCGCTGGAGCTACTCACGAAATAAAGCATGTAAAAAGAAAATGTCATGCAAAAATGTTTATCATGTTTTATTTTGATCCTGTGATGTAAGCATACCTAGGAAACTAGTCTTATTGTCTGTCAGAAATGTAGCTTAAATGGTTGTACTATATACCTGTGTAGTTTTGAAATTAAAGTATGTAATTCTATTAGGCAAAGTACAAGGGACTTAGACAACTCTGCTTTGTGTAAACATGCAACGAACACTCACACTGCTATTAGTGAAATTTGTTTAAAAATTTAAGTTTTTTTTAAATATTTCTTACATAAAGTGCTGTTTTTTTTTCTTTATATTTTTATTACATTCTTACAATTAAAAAAACCTTAGCAAAGTTTCTCTAACAGTTATATTATGCAGTACACTCATTATTGAAATTTTTACTAAAAACTTTTCTGACTTTACACATACTACTGAATCAGTGAATGCAGACTATTGAATCGAGGAATTTCGGTTTTTCGGTTATCAGATGAAGGGTTATTTGCACGGCCTGTTTTAAAAATTGGTATTAAAACTACTTATGCAATGTTATTTGTACATGTTTCTAGACAGCAAGGATGGATAGGAAATTTGTGCAATACATAGATTTCTTGCTATTAGCAATTATCCTGCATTACATATTTTTTTTAACAAAACATTTCTTTAACATATAAAACCCGGTTGGTTTACTGTACCACAATTTTGATGGCAGTGGACAAGTTATTTTGACAAGTTTTTTTAAAGCAATTTAATGTGAAATGCAATTTGTAAAAGGAACATTCATTTCTATTCTATTAGGATTTTTAGGGAACTTAATTATGAAACTATAAGGGACATATTTTTTAATCAGTGTAATATCAATATGTCAGTATTTTGTACTACAAAACTATTTAAGGAATTTTGAAGACTATCAGAAATACCTAGATGTGTTTTTGATAAATTATGATTTATAAAAATAGAAAATTAGTTAATGAAGTTGAACGGGTCTTCCGACCCATTCATATTCAGTGCTGGGAGTGAACTTGGGAGGTGATGAGGCTTTATCCCGGAATTAGAATAGTCTCAGTTTGGAAGTAATATGTTAAGTCTTTCTCTCTCTCTCCTCTTTTCTCCTCTCCTCTCCTCTCCTCTCCTCTCCTCTCCTCTCCTCTCCTCTCCTCTCCTCTCCTCTCCTCTCCTCTCCTGTGTCGGGTGTGCCGCCATCGTTCTCCATTTGACGGTCGTGCCATCTGCTCAAGTGGCCATCTAGCAGATTGGACAGCAGTGGAGGGCAGGGGTGGGCTCTTGGCCGGATGGGAGGGGAGGAGTAGAAAGATGGGGTAGGCTTGATGGAGTCGAGCTTGCAGGTCCTAGTTCATTGCTGTATTAGCTCTTGTTGGCATCGTGTGTCGCAAATATGGGCGCATTAATGTGCTGTGAAAACTACCTGGTTTACCTTGTCTACTTGGACTGTGTTGAGTGGCAGCTGAACGATTGCTTCAGAGGGACATATTCTCGTGTTGGGAGTTCCATGCTGAGGGCAGGAAAATCTCGAGCATCGCAATAAACTGGCTTTCGCGGGTTTTGAAGGCGAGTCCACGCTTAAGACAGACGAGGGAGAGGATGACGCAAGGTATGTTGTGACGAACCCCCCTTTAGTTCGCCCCATTCAATTGGAGCTGTTATTCATCTAGGAAATGCTGTCATGAAGATTATCATTTGATAGAGATGCTTCCTCGCCTTTTGGCTATTTTGTTAGCAACAGTGCGAAAAGTTCTGAAACTTAAGTCTTGTAAAATAATGATTAAAAGAATATTTTCAGAGCAGGAAGTTCTTCAAACAGGAGTGTTGGCGAAGTTGCGTGAATGGTGAAAAGAGTGCTCAGGATTTACAGTAAAATGCATCTAGAAAGAGTTGATTTTGAAAGGATTTAACTCACAATAGTGAATTATTTAAGGAGGATTCTTAAGTTAGTTCTGATGTGTACCAAGGTCGAGTATAATATTGGTTACTGTAACAAACAATGTACAAGAGTATTGAATGTGTATAAAGTCCATCTTTTTCAGAATTCTCGTTTTGTCACTATGCAACCTAAGTCAAAATACCTATAAAGATAGATTGTCGGTGAAATATCTCCACACAAAGGATATATGTATTTGAGAGTTGATAAATTGTGTTTAATTTGAATTGAATATTGGTTCAAAGTATAAGTGGAAATGGATATTGATAGAGTGAATATTTTAAAGTAATTTAAACCACTTTACATTTTTGTAATTAATTTTGTGGGGTAACAGATGTGAAGTGATTTAGTCTGGGATATGTTATAGCTGAATTAATGTTTGTTATACAAAAAGTGCGAGTTAAAAAGGTAAACTGATAGAACAGATTTTAAATATGTAGTTAATTTTTAAAATTGACTGACTGCTGAATTAGTAAGCATATTAGCATATCTGCTCTATAGTGTATTTTCCTTCATTTTTATTGTAAGATGCATAGACATTACAGACTGTAACAGTAATTGTAAAGTTACCAGTTTGGCAACAGTGCAGGTATCAGTAGAATGTAGATGAGAAATCTACCGCCTACTAGTATATTGCAAACAGGTAAATGATTAAGTGAAATAAATAGATTATATTCTCGATAAGAATGGCAAACACTCTTTTGGACAAATTTGAAGGTGGCAAAAAGGACTGGAATAAATGTGGTTAGCTGCTGGTACAATACTTAGTTACCAACATTGTCAAGGATGATGTTGAAGGATAGAAAAAAGGAAAGCCACTTTAATTATGACAATAGGCAAAATGACCTACGAACTACTGTATGGTCTGTGTCAAGTAAACTAGCTGAGGAATTGTATACGGATTTGTTCTCATTCCTACAAACATTATTTTCACCTGTGCCATCGGTAGTATCAGCTACACACTAGTTCCACCAATGTTTACAATCAAACTCGGAGTCTATTGCTCAGTTTGTTTCGGGCCTACGAAAGTGAACTGTATGCATAATTGTAATTACGACATTTCTATATCAGGCAATATGGGATCAGTTTGTTGTGGATCTATGCAACAAGGACGTAACACAAGTATTATACTTGGAAAGTGAAAATTCATTTGAACAAGCAGTAAAATTTTTGTTATCACTGAGAAGACAGCAGAAAATACAGCTTTGGTGTCCAAAGTCCACGAACAGCAGTTATAAGATAAAAATGCATATATTCCAAAGATATTTTCGTCATGCATTCAGGAGACTTGTAGCCAACATAACCAAAGAAAATGTCACCAGTCACTGTCCAGCTGCCTGACGAACAACCTAGCCTCCACAAAGAATTCCAACAGTAGTGCTAGTAAAAATGTTGATATGTTTCTGTCTTTAAAAATGAACCATTTTGTACTGAGATGCAGATTTAGAGGTTACAAATGCCATAACTGTAATAGCATCTACGCAGCATATGTCAACAACAACACAACCCTCAGAGTTATATGATGTGGCAAAACTATATGGTGCATGACATCCAAGATAGTAGACAAGACCAAGAGGATAAACAAGACAACCAGCAGGACACTTGATTTCAGTTATTCAGAATAAATGGTGGTAGTGTACAACCATGTTTTGTAAATGTGCAGCTGGGAACTATAATGCAGAAAATGTAAGTGGATGCTGGGGCTGCTATTTCAGCAATTTCATACCACACTTACAGGCAGCAATTTTCAGACCATGCAATACAAGAGAGAAACACGAGCGTGAAATTATACTCACTGTGTTAATTGCAGCCTAGTAGCATTATCACAGTAAAAGCCAAATATGGCAACAAAATAAAATTTTATTATTTGTAATGCAAAATGGGTGACCTCCATTAACAGGCAGGGACTAGTATCCAGCCTTACATCTACCTAAATTAGTGTTCCTCGTGTGTGAAGGGATTTCAAATGATACGGTAGGTAAGAGTATGTGACCACTTACGAGGAAATATGCTCAATTGTTTGATGGTGGATTGTATAGGGACTTTGAAACTTAAAAAAAATTTAGCACACATGGTGGTCTATTTTCTTTAAAAACTATGGTAATGAATTGCAATGACTATTGTTAGGTATAATTCACCCAGTAAAGTTTGCAAAGTTGCCAACATCTGTAATCACCCAATTATGTGTATTGAAGATCTAGTCACCAAGATTAGAGGGGAACAGTCTTTTCTAAAAGGTATTAATCACAAGCATAATAACAACTACAGTTAGATAAATCATAGAATATATATACCATTACAACATATCAATGACTGTAACAATACAAAATACTTCAATTTTGTGTGACATCAGCTTTTGCGATTTTCCAGCGCACCATGAATCAATTTTTACAAGGACTGGAAAGGACTTTCGGTTTTCTGAATGACATTTTAGTAACAGGAAGAAACATTGAAGAGCATTTCAAGAACTTACAAAGTGTTTTCCATCACTTCAGTAAATTTGGGTTCAAGGTAAACGAATATAAGTGCCAGTTTTTCTTGCACTCAGTTTCTTTTCTAGGACAAGTTACAGATAAAAATGGAATTAGTACACAAACTAAAAAAGTTGAAGCTGCGCAAAATGCCCCAAAACCTCACAATGAATCACAGTTAAGATCTTAGGATTAATACAGTACTGCTGTATGTTTCTGTTATGTTCAGCAATGGTGTAGCACTACTGTACGCATTGCTGAAAAAAGATTACATATTGAATGGGGTGATGTAGCATGATAATGCTTTCGCGAGTGTTAAGGATATTTTAACATCCACTAAAGTTTTAGCTCATTACAATCCAAAGTTGCCTATTAGATATTCATCTAGGGACAGTTGCAGTTGCGTTTGCATTCTACGCACTTACAAAAGCTCAGCAGAATTACTCTACGTTTGATAGACACACCTTAGCAATAATCTTTGGTGTCAAGCATTTTGCACAAATTTATATGGGAGGCAGTTCACTCTCATTACATATCCTTATACAGCGTGTCCTAAAAATGTTTCCCTGATCACAATAATTAATAACTTCTGCAAGAAGTGAGACAAAAATATGAAACTGGTATCAAAATGTTTTGAAACTATCCAAGTATTTTCACACATCAGTAAACTTCCACATGAGCACCTTTTGTAGCGTGTAGCACATATAGTCAGTATTCAGTTTCCATCCACACATTAGCAAACATCAGTAGAGTGATCGTTGCAATGACTGGTTATCCGTTGTCGCAGGTGAAGAAAGGAACAATGCTATGGAGGTTAATTCAGGTACAGAATGACATATTTTCAGTAGTGGCATTGCCTCTCGTCAAACAGGGAAATGTGTCAAGAGGAATAATCAAGAAACATATGCAGAGGATGACAGCCCACGGGCCTGGAGTGACAGCCCCATACAAAAAAAAAATAAACGTGTTGCAGTCAAAGAGTAAAGAACATCACTTGCTTCCGAAGTTTTCCAAAAGATTTCATGTTTGACAATTGAGGGAATGCTAATAGCAGGAGATACCCATACAGAGTGAGGAAGCAGACTAAGATACTGAATTTATAAGGAGGAATGTAAGATATGTAGATACATATTACATGCTGTAAAGGTAATTATAAAGTAGCCAGGAACAGTGCTGAAAGCCAGGTAGCAGTATAATGTAGCTAAGAAATCTATCATCTACAGGTTTAGTGACTTCTGTTGAACAGGGAATTAATTGACTCTGTAGTAACTTTATACATATATTTTTGAATTTTCTTCTTTCAAATAAATGAAAAAAAAATATTCTAAGAAGTTATTTTTCACACACAGTATTGATGGTCAAGGCACACTCACACTTTCATAAAAAAAAGACAAGAGCGTACTAATTATGACGACACCATGTCTTTACACTAACTCAGTCACAAGTATGCAGTAAATGAGTGATTGTTTTAAGGTCTAAGTTATGAAGTGCTTTTATGTTATGGTTTAAGGTTTATTACTAACCAGGAAGCATATTAGTATGTCGGACGAGAGCAAATAACTTTACATATTTTTAGTAAACTGCAGAAACTTGATGACACAGGAGATAGTGGTGATGATACTGTGACACAGGTTCATTTTTATTATTTTCTTTATACCATGAAAACAGTTTGTCATTTGAGTGTAAAAATAATCTTAATTTTAGTTTTGTACAAAATACTGTTAGTTTTATATACATTATCATATCAAGGACAACGTTTTAGTACGAACAGTATTCCCATAACTGCATTTCAAAGTCAAAACTTGCACGTCACAGGAACATATCCCAGTGAAAACCAACAAATTTTTGTAGTGAAATAATTAACACTGAAATTAAATATATGTGACAGACTAAACTTACAGTTACAAAACACAAAACAACAATTTTTTGTATTTGAAAAAATATAAAATACAGGATATTTACTAGTTTTTCAGACATTTATATCGGTGTTTTTTCATTCATGTTTACATAAATTTGAATGACTAGCCAGTGGCTCATGACATATAATTTAAATATAAATTGCTTTGTTTCAATAAGTCTATGGGTTTTCTTAGTGTGTTCGATTCCATGAAATGAAACTTAGGAATGAATTAAGATATTTCAGTCAGTACTTAATAGCTAGGTTTTCAGTGCTTGTAATGGGTGACACGATGATGTAAGTATAATGCAGCACTAAATTGAAGGGAGGGGGAGCCGGAAAATCCCTGAGAAAATCCTTTGACAAGACAAACCAAATTTACTGGGTCGCACCTAATTTTTGTGAGGTATGGTTGGTTATATTTTCCGATTTGATTTTTAAAAACTGCATCTAAGAATGCAGTGTTTCTGCGCTATGTAATAAAAATGTCTAGTTTCTAGATGCCTAAATATTTTTTGTAACTTGGTTTGTAATTCCAAAAAATAAAAGTTTTTTTTCTTCACAATTTAAAAATGTACTTAATTTTGTTTTTTACATCTGTACAAAATTTTACTTTTCAAGATTAATTTTTTGTTAAATTTTTTACAGTTTCTTAAAGTAGTATTTTCAAATATTTGGTTTGAAAACTCTTGAAATACCACCATTTTGCACCTACAAATACAAATTTTTCCAGGGGAGGATACCCTGTTTTTTGTTTAGGGCGTGCATATACATATTTTTAAGGCATCCCCCCATAGAACCCAGACCTGGATTCACCTGTGACCCCGCCCCCCTAAGATAATTGCTTGAATCCGCCAGTGGTTTCTGTTGGCATAAATGCTTGGTGTCTGAACAAATAACACCTATGCCTACCCCAGTGTATCTTACTGACAATTCTATAAAATGTTGAGAGATCTGTTATTTCAGGATAGCACATGCGCCAAATACCCACCTCATGGGTGCACACCAGAAGAATTTAACCGCAACCTAAAATATTAAAATAATTACTGTACAGTAGACAAATAATATTCTGTATGTATTAGAGAGTGTGCACCAAACAATTATATAAAGCCAACCCATAAACTGGTTAGCAAAAGCACAATTAGTGTCATGTTAAGGTTGCCACCTTAATAGACGTGTTTTGTTCATTCAAGGTCTAGAAGTGTTACAGTGGTAAGAATGCCACAGCATGTATGTTGTGTCTGACCCTACCCAACAAACATAGAAAGTACTGCCCATACATAGCTGGTCGTTAGCAGCATGCCGGTTTTCCAGATGCCAGTCTGATGTCTTTTGCCAGTAACGAAACAATTTCTTTTTGGACCAGTGGCTGACAGTCAGCCGTCAAGTCATAAAGACACAGGATAGCTACCGGTAAGATATAAAGTAAATATCTTACCGTTAGCAAAGAAGATGGAGGGCCGGTGTCATAAAGGCAGCAGGCCTGTGACGGCTGAGTGTCGGAAAAGACACCAGGCCGTTAACAGTTGAGTGTCGGAAAAGACACCAGGCCATTGATGGCTGAGTGTCAGAAAAGACACTGGGCCAGTGATGGCTGGGTGTTGAAAAGATGGAGGGCAGGCAATGACCAAACATCAATATAAATTTATTTCCAAAAAGTTTCACATGCATATTAAAAATGTTTCCTCTAGTGATTCTTACATGTTACCTCGTACTTGATGAAATTATTATATATTAAATTTGGCTGTTGCAAGAATTGAATGTGCTGGGCTCAAACCACCAGTCTTCTTATTTGTAGTCCGTCATGCTAATTTTTACACCATGCCACCTTGTTGGAATCTATGCATGATATGTATCAACAAGTAACTCTTTCTGGCATATGGCTGATTAAAGGATGAGTTTGCAGACGGGTAGTGTATACACAGCGGGCTGGTACATTTTTCGCGAAACATATCTGCCGTCTTGTAAAGGACACAGCATCGTTAACTGCTTGGTATTTTCTTGCTGATATCTTTTTAATGTCCTTAAAACACAACTGACTGGTATATTATTCTTCGTTACAGATAAATGTTGTCTGAAAAAGGACACTGCACTGTTAACCTTAGCTGTTAACCAAGCATCCTCTTGCCAGTATCTTTTAGACAGCCTTAAAAAAGATAGCAGGGTATTATCTTATTATCTTCATTATCTACATTTTACCACTGCTATTAATGGCTCGGTATCTTCTTGCCAATAACTTTGTCCTTAAAATTACAGTGGGGCGGTATCATTTTCGCGACAGAAATCTTCTGTCTGATAAAAGGACTCTGAGCCATTAATCGCGTAGAATTTTATTGCCAGTATCTTTTGTAACTGTCCTGAAAAAAAACAGCCGGCAAGTTACTTTTTTGCAATAGATATCTGTTTGTCTGAAATAGGGAACTGAGCTGCTTAAATTTCAGATTTAATTTACCGATGTCTATTAAGTGTCCTTTATAAGCAGTTCGCGATAAAGTGAGCACCGTATGAAGTTTTCTTTCTGCCGTTTGCAAGCCATCTTTACTATTTTTAATATGAAAACTTCCATGTAACTAAAAACCAGTGTAGCGGTTTCAACACACTCAAAAGTTAACATCTATTGTATTAATAAAACATATTTTTAATTAATTACAAGTTCTGCTGAGTGCTCAGTTTATAGTGTACGACGTATAGAAGAAAGCGGGCCAGTGTCGTTTTTGTGACAGATAATTACTGTCTGAAGAAAGTCACTGAGCCGTTTATGGCCCAGCCTTTTCTTATTGCTGTCCTTTACATGTCTTCATTAGGACAGTGAGTCAGTATTTGTTTTGCGACAGAAGGCTGCTATCTGTAGAAAGTGACTGTACCGTTAACAGCCCGAAGTATTTTTGTTGGTGTCTGTTGTCTAGAAAAGGATAGCGGGCCGATGTCTTTTGCATGATGGCTAATGTTTATCTGAAAAAAGACATCTTACTGTTAACTGTCCACTGTCTTTTATCATGTTGTAGACACAAGAGGAGAGTTCGGACAGCAGGTGGACGTCTTGCCAACAGTTAACCACCATTTTGTGTTTGCTGGGTAGTCAATAGGTGCAAGTCACTGAAATGGCCTGTAGTCTTCTTGCTGATAGATTGCCTTTATGATACATTCAATGGGGACCATATTATTTTTTAATGCAAAATTTAAGACAAAGGTGTGTAGGTGTATTATACACACTGGTAATTTTTAAAAATTCTGCACCAAGCATTCCATATTTAAGGAAGACAGCAAAAACACAAATTCTTTTCTATTTTCAACCGCTCTAGAAAATAAGCTTGTACAATTACTGGACTCTTCATGAAAAAGAGGTACGAAGGCAGTGATAGTTGGCTGTATAATTCCTTCTTGGCGCTCAGCATAGATGACTGACCAAGCGAGATCTAACCAACATAGGCACTATTACCATGATATTTGTTCACGTGTTGAAGCCTACCTTAATCATTGGTATTATAATTAAGTCCTTTTGAAATTATTAGCAAAATAACAAATTATTGTTGCAGTTTGACATACTTAAGACATTTTCTTGGAATAGCAGTGGTTCTCACAATTTTTAACTTGCCTGGTATTTCAGGTGCTTTACATACACCAACACTAAGAACTTTTATTGAAATATTACAAATACTTCTCCCCCACTAATAACCTGGTGTTACCATTTGAAAAGTGGACGTGGCTTGTATCATGATTTGAGTCTTTTGAAGTGGACCTGCTGGGTTGTGGTCCACATTATCATCAGCAACAACAGTAAAGCTGGCATAATATTACAATGGTGTATGTCCACAATAGTACAGTACATTATTAAAAGGGGTTTCTCACAAGCTTATCAAAAAAACTGCACAAACTTGCCCCATTGATTAATATGTATATGTACATGTCTAAGCTTATCATTATATTTATTTTAGGGGCCGACGTTTGGCGGAGCAACTGTATCCTGAAATAGCCAGACAATTTGGAGGAGGCAGTGGCCAAGACCTACTGCCACCTCAAAGCAATGAGAAAAAGGAAGACTGATATCACTGAAGTGTATTTGAATATTGATTATTAGCTCCAGACTTATAAGATTTTGGGAATTTCACATAAGTTTGGTTTTTTATAGAGAGATATTGAGACATTCCACTATTCAAAATTTTATTAAGTTTAATAATTGTCATTTAAAAATTGAAATTTTTTGTTGGTTTGATTTGCAGTGAATTATCATATTGTAATGTTAAGTGTATTATTGTGTAGAAAATTTTGAGCAAAGCGAAATTTCAATGTGTTTAGTCACTAAGAAAAGACACTTCTAATGCATATAATATTCATGGATTATGTGATATTTCATGGTATGTTTACCAAAAAATTCAATGTGAGTCAATTTGTCAGAGGTAATGCCGGAAAGAATGTTTTATCTTTTCAAATGGTGAAAGAAATCATTATGTTTTGGTAACTATGTATAAGTATGGTTTTTCATGTAAATATTACCGAACTGTATATAAGATAAGAGCAATTTCCAGTGTTCGAATGAAAACTGACTAGAATTAAGATTTACTACAATTTTGTAGGCCTAATGGTTTTACTCATGTAATTTTAATATCATCACTGTTAATTTTTCTGGTGAAATCAAGATGCTGTTAATCCAGTATTATTTGCATATTACACTAATATTAATTTTGAAATAAATTTAATGTACCACAGTATTGAAATTATAAGAGCCAAATGTTATGGTCTATTTTTTTTTTAAGTTTATAGTTTCTTATGGTTAATATTTTAGCTAAAATTGAATAGTTAATGTAAGCATTATGTTCAACTAACAGTTGTCATACACTATATTTATTTACATTTAAATATGTGGAGAAATGTTATAGTTCAGTTTCGTGATAAATAGTTCCCATTGAATACATTTTGTAGTTTTTTTTTGTGTGTGTGCGCGCGTTTTAAACTCCTGTATCCGTGTTAATTGGGTATAGATTTATGGTTTTGCCTACAAATACTGTAAATCACAACTTTTTTACCAAAATTAATAAAAATATGTCCGGGGTGCATGATAAACACGTGAAAAAATTATGTTGAAAGTTCATTAATCCATTGTTGTGGGGTTTTGTTAATCTGTTCTTGCACGCAAGAGTTGACACTCTTATGTTCCATAAAAGTTTTTTTTTTACAAAAATGTTTGGTTTTTACAGTATTCAACATACAGACAGCCACACTGATAATCCAAAAACTGGTTAATCAGTGCACTGATAGTCGGGAGTTTACTGTGTGTATGTGTGTACACACACACAGGATGTCCAGAAACAAACATAATAAGCACACCACACGAATCCTGGGCTAGATTAGAGACAGAAATGTTGGTGGAAAAATATTGTACTATGACATTTTATATGCACAATGTGGCAGCGTAGCACTGCAGTTAGTCCCTCCCCTCTTGAGCTCCACGGATATCTTACTTATCTTACTACTACTGATCTGACCTGCATATTATGGGTCCCGGTTAAAATTCTGAGCAGTCCAAACATAAATATACGTTAACTTGACGTAACATACGTAAAATAATACCTGCACGTGGAGTGCAAGAAGGGACTATCTCAGTGCAGTGTTGCCACATTGTGTACGTAAAATGTCGTCGTACAACATTTTGCCACTTATATTTTCACCTCCAATTTAGCCCAGGATTCACAGTGTATTCTTATTATGTATTTGATTTTAGACATCCTGTGTGTGTACGTGTACATGTACATATGTAATAAGTTGTCGGGTACAGTATTACTTCTAAATTTTTACAGTTTTTGTTAATTTTTTAATTTTGCGACTGGGTTGTTGGACCGATATTGAACCATTTTTTTAATTGCTTTAATACCATCATTTTGTTTTACATAAAAAGTTACATGAGTAAATAGTGTTATTTTAATGAAATAAATATTTAAGAAATGGTCATGGCACAATATGTTATCTTGATTTTGACATGTATATTTGTATTGTAAACTCAAGTGATGTTAAAATTTTTATCCAGGTAGTACAAGAGTAAAACTAACTATAACAGTGTGTAGTATATATTTTGGAATATGTGTTTTGTTATAAAATACATGTGTTATATTTTCTAAAGTGTATTTTTTTATAATCAGGAGCATGTCTAAACAGATCCTATGCAATAAAAATGCCAGTGATTGCAGGAGGTATAATTTCCTTCTTGTCTTTGTAGACTATTTAAACTGTGAAGACAATTCTGAACTGAGTGCAGTATATGCAAGTATTCTGCCACTATACAAGTGAAAAGAATGCTATGTTACAATAAAGCAACAAATGCTGCCTGTGGAATTTTTTGTTGCGTGAGTAATGGTGGTTAGTAAGACCATATTTTATGCATCTTCTTTTGCTACAGTATATTTGCAGTTATCTGTAAATCTGAACAACTTTTTCAATCCAATAAAATTTTAAATCCAAACTGGTTTTTAGCTTACTATATTTTGTTCATCACCGCTACTTATTTACACAGTAAAAGCCTGTTATAACAAGGCTGTTGGGGGACATAATTCAGACCCGTTTTATAGCAGAACTTAGGGAGAGTACAAAGTATAACATCACAAAACTTAACAGTGTTATAACGTGGCACTAGTGAACATTGTGCTGTTCATTTATAATGCCGTAACTCATGAAACGTAAGATCCTTTCTTTCAGAATCTTTGTTTATATCTGGATACATTATCTACATCACCCACAAGAGGATTATAGAAGTTAAATTGCCAAGCGTGACTCAAATAACAGTTTCTTGTTTCTAGTTGCTTGGCCAAGGCATGTTTACAACCTCAGAGCAAAACAGGTGTAATAGATTCGCATAGAAATTAGACCACTAGAAATTTCTTCATTTGCTTCCTCTATTTAATTTTGGAACATACGTTATTTACCCACATAGAACCTGCATATTTTTACATTTGAATTAAGAGTAAAAACAAATATGGGTGTGAGGGATACATGAGACTTAGTCACTTTTGCATCTTGGTGTAGTAGTGACTGGCATGGCTTTACTAACTGCCGGCGTGCACATATGTGTGTAGTTCTTTGATCTGAATTTATTTATGTTTCAAAACATGACACGCAGCATTTATGCATTGTCAAGTTTAACGTTG
>PNEQ01071106.1:31797-51472 GCA_003012365.1 Medauroidea extradentata
CATGGCACCGGAGCCACGTTCTTTAGTAAACTGGTAAGCTTTCTCTCCTACTTTGTCTTAGTTTAACTCTTGTCAGCTTTTCTCAGCGTTTAGTTTCCGTATGCTTTGCTCGTTGGTGCCATGTCGGCCGCGAGGGGAGCGGAACTCCGCGACGTTATATAATTTCACAATTGTTAATTTTGATTATATGTTTAATTGCTACTGTCAACTTCACTTGTTTGCCATACGTACGTGTGTTAATCATTTGCCGTGTACCGTTTAAATGGTCATTAATTAAATCACTGTCTTTCGCCTACATGAGAGTCTTCTGAAAGTAGTGTAGTACCTTGAGTGCCCTGTTTGATCTGCCATTAGTAGCGTGTGTTGCGACTGTGGGTGTGGGGGCAACAAGGATACTTGGTTTTATCGGGCCCGTTGCCGTTGGCGACCCGCTTGAGTGATACGATACATGCCTTTGTTTATTTTGTAATAAATTGTGTCGTAAAACGGGCACAGTTGTCTTCCCACATAAATCAGGACTCTTAAATTCAGAGTGCCTGTATGTGGCTTGTGAAGGTATGTTGCTGTCTCAAGGCTGTCACAAGGTCTAACTGAGCAAGGGAAACAGAGCAAAGGAAAACAAATAGCTGCCATGGTTACAGTGTCTGACACTCCCTTTCATTGCTCAGGTACTACATTGCCATTCTGTGTGCGCTGCACTGTCATGCAACCACCTGGCCGGCTGCGTGCTCTGCCTGTCGCTGCATGTCGCTCAGTTGTATAATACCACTGCTATACACAACTATGCCGTTTTATAGAATATTTGTGGTCTTTTACATCAATTAATGTCCGTATGTATTCATGTATACGTACATATACATATATATATATATATATATATATATATATATATATATATATACGTGTGTGTAGATGTTTAATGATACACTTTTTTCCTGCAGAGTGGTGCTAAAAATGAGGTTGTGAGGCTTACACAATGGCGAAAGGGTACATAGGTAAATATGGTAACCACAATCATTTGTGTATCACTGGTAACTGAAATTCAACTACAGTACAAGAATCAGTGTACTGTGCCCAGCATTATTTTGTCAGTCAAGTTGAGAACAAAACATTTAAATAGACATCGTTCAATACAACACTTACACCAGTACATACTGTTAAGTAACATAAGAACATGTTAACTAATGTGAATAAAGTTACCATATATACTTGCATTAGCACCCCACACTAATTTTGACAGATCCTGGAAGGGAATGTGTTAACCATGGGCCATATGTTCTGTGCTTCAAGTGAGTCAGTCAAGTGACGCTGCATGTGAATATGTGCATTCTAGCATGTCATTCGTCACTCTTTCTCCAGCCCACTATTTGTACTCAACATCGCAGCTAATCTCAACAGATTGGGTACTATACTCCTACCTTTTCACCCCTCTACCACTCACGGCAAGGCATTTCTGGCTTCTCCTTGGCTCCAATTACTCACTTTAAACAATGTCTCCTCTCTGCACAGGTCTAAACACTACTACAGTACTATTATTTTCTCCCCTCTTTTGCATTCACAAAAAGATAACGTCTAGCACCCACGTGAGGACACCTGCTTCTCTCACCCCTCTCCCTTACTTTCAGACCATCCGTTTGACACAATACGTAACTAGCCGACCTCACACTTTTCCCTAGTTTTTTGGTCAAGAACGTGGTTTGCTCCAACTTATAACCAAATGCACTGTATACTGGGCTGTGATATACTGGGCTTCTACTGTATATCCTAAATAGGATTGAATGAAGACTAAGATTATTTTTTGGTGAAGAATATATTTTATGTGCAGTTCCATGTTAATTATCATTGTTAATGTTAAATTTTAAGAAGAAATTATGATAAGATGTTGACAGCTTTACATTTTAATATGTATTTACAAACCACAATACTAACAGTTTTCAAAAATTGTGTTACATAATGTTTGTGAACATTCATGTGATAAGTGTTCAATATTATGATTCTGTTTTGTAAAAAGTAAGTACATTTAAATTAATTTTGGTTTGAAATCAAGATGGTGTTAAATGAGCACTGTAAACTACTTTCAGTTTGGAAATATTGTTATTACACTATACTTGTTTACCTTCAGTTGTTGCAGAATAGTGTTACATTCCATTTTTGTGATTAAATGACACCATGGCAAGAGTTTTCTTATTTCAGTAATGTCTACATACTTTCAACATTTGATAACAAGTGTTAAAAATTAATTTTTCAATTTTTGTTTTCTTTGTTCATAACAGATGCCTCAACAAGTGGCTTAAATTGAATATCCATTCTGTGATTTTTTTCTCTTACATTGCGTCTATCAGTTTGTGTGATGTAAAACGGAAGTAAAATACTGTTGAGTTAGTACAGTATACGTTTATGAAATAGTCATTAACATATTAAGTTAAATGAAAAATCTTTACGTACATATTATAAACACAAGTGGCATTAAATGTTTTGCTTTGAATAGTCATGAGTGATAAAATTATTACTATATGTAGTATATATTTTTAATATGTATTATGTTATTACAAATATATGTTGTGCCATATGTACTTAATGTATTTCTTATGGCAGGTATATGTTTAACCAAATCCTTTGCAAAAAAATTGCATCAAAATTCAAGAACTGTAAAATACTCTTGGTTGATCACGTAACTGTGCAGATGACTCCAATGTGTGAATACAAGGACATACCTTTATGGGAAAATTTTTAAGACAGAGCTCTCGCAAAAACAAAATAATAAGATTCGTTTTATTTATGTTTCAGTTCATGTCTGTGTTACAATCATGAACGTACTCTACAAATTTTCTGAACATGGTTTGGGGACAAAATATTGGTTTCAATATGCAAAGTTTTAAGAATAAAATATGTTACATACTTATGTTTAGTGCTCACCATAATTTTGCAACAAATACAAAAATTTATTTAATGTTAATGTGAGGGGGTTGTAAAATTGTTAGGACACTTTCATTAAATATGTTGCAGGCTAAAAGCAAAACATTGTGACGTGCTGAACAATCATGGTAACGTACAATTGCTAGAATGACAGTGACTGGTTGGTGGCATGCATTAATTTAATTTGTCTTCCACTAATTTGTGTGCTTGTGCAGTTGCCTTCCTTTTATTATTTGCTTATTTAATGCAGTGCTAGGTGATCCAGTTTTCCTTTCTGGAATGTGATGCTAACCTTTCCTAAATAAAGTGGCCATCTATTCCTTTCTTCTCCTCTTGACCACGTGTGGCTATCCTCTGCCTCATACAGAAACAACAAAAGCGTAGAGGAGATGAAGGAAAAATGTAAACATGTGGAAGGACTATTTTGCTGCAAGACAGGATACAAGCTTTGTGAATGCACATGACTGTCTGCCGGGCAATTGGGAATCAGACTATGACCTATAATTAGCCTTGAAACATGGAGGGGCATTGTGTGTGTGAGAGATGTGAAATAGAGAGGTAACATACTGTTATGCTGCACTCCTTTTAGGGCACTTTATGACTACCACTGCACCGTTTTTCCCCCAGTCTGTATAGTGCACAGCCCAGCAATTTTGTTGTTAAGAAGCCTATGTACCATGTGCAATTTTCTGTTTTTATGTGTGAAGGCAAGGAGCAATATGGATTAGACTGCTGTGCTTGAAAAGAATTTGCAAGGGAGTGAAACTCCCCGTTTTTATCAGAGCTAGCTACATTCAAAATGACAAGGTAACGGCTCAGAAATGGGGCTTGGCAGTCACGACGGACATTTGTTTAACCTACCACAATCTTATAATTAAATGTTCAAGTGACTCCAAATGTAATTTTATCTACTAGATAGTATCATGGTATTAAAATATTGAATAGTAATCTTGGTTTCTACAGTGCTCCAGTTGCAATGGGAAATTTCTTAAATGAACTTCTAGATTTTTTTTGTTGAAAATACTTGTAAACAAATAACAATTTGTGATTACAACTGGTTACAAATTGTGTGTAAAGTATCAGTTACAGTTGTTACTGTATGTCGAAAGAAATTCTGAAAATGTGTTTTAGTAGCCACTGTAAATCCTTCCCTTATAACACTGCCTGTTATTTCAGAACGTATTAAGCAGTTCAACAAAAAAATTCTGTAAATCAAAGGAAAGTACAAACAATTATATAGTATAGGAATAGTGTTTCTTCACTTGGCAGTGAAGTCAGAGGAAATAAATGTTTTTGCACAAACAGTTGCGCGGCCATAAAGTTTAATACATAAGTTGGTTATTTAAAATGGTATGGTCAGACAAACAACTGTACTTTGAAAATTTAAAAAATTCCTTAAATCCAGTGAATTTCAAATGAAAGTTAACTGCCAGATAGAGTCTGTCATATAAAGTTTATGCCCAGCATTTTGTATGTTATATACTAAAACAAGGTGTTTCTCAACTTAGCTGCTACCTCGAGGTAGTCTGTTTTTAGCCCGAGCATGAACAAGCCTGTTGCATGAAAGTAGTCACCTATATAATTTGAACAGGTACAAAAAATGAGAAGAAATGAAATTCCCATTTATGATGTAAATGGTTATGGAATTATGACAGAGTCGTATATTCGTATGATTCAGTGTGCACTTTTTCATTACATATCCATACAATACAGATTACTGCTATGAGTATTGCCTGATGGTTTTACACATTTTTAATGAATAACCAATATCACCCCAAAATTTCTCACTCCATATTTAAAGCTAATGTTTGAGTATACTGTAGTGGTTTCATGATTAGTTTACTGTTCTATTGCTTAAATTACTATGTTACAAAGATGTTTACCTGTTAGCATACAATAATAGCCAAGGTAATATGGCGAAAACTAATTTCTAAAATTGAAATTTTACTTGTATCTTCATGATATTACTTATGATTGGTAAAAAGTTAGTGTTTATATGATAGAATTACATTTAAGTGTGCTCACTCATTTCAATTTGTAATTTCAAAAGTGGTTTTGCTTGAAAATAGAAATTCACATTTTATGCTAGTGTGCTTGAAACAGGAGAAAATTCATTGTAGACCTACACACTTTTTAAACACTGTTGCTTATAATTAGTTCTTATCATTACAGTATAAAATAAATACTTTTACCTTGTTCAAAATTACTGCCCATTATTCTAATTACATATGTCACCCTAAGAAACATGCCACAAAATTAAAGTACCGCAAGTCAGTTCAGCTTACATTGTAGTTAATAACTTGATATGATTAATCAAATATGTATTCACAAAACATGTATCAGAGTTGTATATGGAAAAGTAGTAATATATTGATTCCTGGTATATTATAAAAATTAATTAATGATAAATTATTTGTTCTACGTTGGTATGTACATTTTCCTGCATTGTTTATGCAAAAACCACTGCTTCTACCCATGACTTAGTGGCCGATGCTTCTGGTCAAATAATATAGTGCCGCCATCAACTCAGTTCGATCATGTGCACCTCGATCGGGATGGACCCATGTTGTCATAATTAGGATTCTGCTACTGCCTCACCATGATTAACGGCTTCCGGGCCTGAGACAGTATCTGTGGAGGACATTGAAGCAGCCACAGTGGCATGAGCATTCTATTTCACTGGATGCCACTATGAATAACCATTGACCTGGGATGCCAGTTTGAGTCATCCCTGTTAAATGACCTTGTTGACCTAGCAGGTGCATCCCACATTTGAACAATGGTCAATCACTCGGCGTATAATAGAATGGTGGAAAGGCTGCACCGGCAGCTCAAGGCAGACATTTGCTGCCACAATACTGAAGGTTGGGTGGATGTTCTACCTATCATCCTACTATGAGTAAGGGCTGTCTGGCGAGATGACCTCTGTATCTCAGCAGCTGACTTAGTTCATGGCCAGCCACTGCGCCTTCCTGATGAGTTTCTCGGCGTGCACCCTGCTGCTCTGCACATTTATGCTCCAGGACTTGTCAAAGAGCTCCGTCAGCATTTCCAAAACCTTCAGCCCGTCAGTGGCTCATGCCATGGCGAATGACTGCCATTTTTTTTCAAAGGCCATCAGGCTGCCACCAAAGCCTTCATCCACTGAGAGGGGTCTCGAGGCTCTTCGCAGGCTACATACGAGAGCCTTTACTGATCACCGAAGATGGTGACCCTACTGGTGCATGGCCGACAAGTCGCAGTCACTATAGATCGCCTCAAACCAGCGTACTGCATGGAGGACCATCCATGGCCTGGGCACCGTCCACCGACTGTATCGTCCAGCTCACAGAAAGCGCCAGCTGTCTGGCTCTCCTGCAGTGTTTCCAGCTCTCTTGAAGCTTCAGCGCTCTGCCCTGCGCTTTCCCTGCTTGGCACTTCGGGTAACACACACTTGGTCGGCACGTCCGCTTCCCTGACCATCTCAAGGCTGGATTTTCAGGAAGTGGGTACGTCACTGGCAGGGGGGGGTGCTGTGACGGTACACGTGCCACTGTGGTGCTGTTATTTGCCCTTGCACATCTTGGCACTCACCTTGCTGTAACTGAGCACCGGCAGCTGTTGGCTAGACACCAGATGCAGCAAAGCACACAGGTGTGAGTCACGAGCATGGCTGTCGGTAGGTGGGGGACGCTGGGGACATGTTCCCCCCCAATATTTTAAGAGAAGGGGATTGTCCCCCCCCCCACAATATTTCTGAGTATATGCTTAAAACATTGTTTTGTGGTACGGTAACCTTTTTTATTTGTTTATGCTTTCCATAGTACTATGTTTTCCAAATACCGGGCGCACACAGATCACATAATGCAAGGCAGTTTTGCACTATTATTTCTACTGAGCACAATGTTATATTAAGTTAATAGATGACTACACATTTATTACATACTTGCCTTTTTATGACTAGTTTTGAAATCAGGCATTGGTAAACTATTTGTAGTGTCCTCAGCAGACACGTTCAAACATGAAGCAAAACTGTTTCGTTTTGTGTTTATTCAGTGTGTGCCTGGCCTGTCGAGTCAAAGTTATATACAAATATGTGCACACTTTTAAGTGTCTTCTCAGGTTTTTTTTATAGATGGTGCAGAAAACCCTTCATCCTTGGAATATAACATTAGTGTTTTTACTTTATTATCATTGAACTGTATGTGTTTATGTTTTTACTCATTGGATGGAAGTCAAAGTTGCTCTAGTCTAAACGTGTCCTTGTCAGCAGGCAAATGGCTATACTACAAGTGTGATGTTTGTTTTATCTAGTTGAGTTGATTGAGTAAAACATGGATAAGATTGTAGTGCATAACAAAACATTTTCCGTACAAACTAAAACAGACAATGTTCGGGCTCGCGAACAGACATTGTTTAGTGACAATGACAGTGTCACAAGTGACTGCACTGCAACAATGGCCACAAACTCTTCTGCAGCAAACTCAGGATCAGTCGCCTACGATTTGGTAACTGAGGAAAATGCTGCAAGTGAGGTATGTACAAATTCGTATTCTGAAAGCATCCCGAGTGTTAATCTACCTTCTTTAACACAAAATCATAAAATTCCTCATGATTTTATTCAGCAGGAACTTAAAAGTCACGTACTTAAATTTCAGCCTAAATGGTTTGATACATTCAAGTGGTTACATGTAATTGAAGTTAGAAGTCATGATGGCATTTTTTGTTGTTACTGCCATAATTATAAGCATATTGCACCAGACAAAACTTTGGCAACAAAAATGGACTACTTGTTTGCCACTGACGGGTTTTATAACTGGAAGAAAGCGTACGAAAAATGTCTGCACATGAAAAATGTTCTTCTCACTTGCAAGCTGTCAGAAGCTACAAACTCCTAAAATCGCCAATTGAAAGTACTCTTCTTAAAATAACTGCACTTGAACAGGCACGAGCTAGGAAATGTCTTCTGCTAATAGTCTCATCTATTGCTTACATTGCTCGCCAAGGGCTAGCTCTGCAGGGTGAAACTTAAGAGGATGGCAATCTAATAGAGCTTCTAAAACTTAGATCACAAGATTGTCCTGAAATTGGACCTTTGGTTTCTCAAGACACACGAAGAAAAATGCTCCATGGCGACCACCAAAATGAGATTTTATCTTAGATGGCTGAAAAAATCATAACAGAACTATGCCAGAAAATTATCTCTACAGAGCCTGCTGTGTTTTCTCTCATTTGTGACTGTACGACAGACATTGGTGGTAATGAACAGGAAAGTGTGTGTGTTATATATATGTGGATAGTGATTTGTATTTACATGAAAAATTTTTAGAACTTTATTTAGCACCAAATACCACAGGAGAAGCAATTGCTAGTATTCTCAGTGATGTAATGATTTGCCTAATCTTGCCCATTTCAAAATTAAGGGGACAGACTTACGATGGCGCTGCTAACATGTCCGGTGTGCGTAAAGGCGTTCAAGCTGTTTTGAAAAAAGAACAGCCGCTTGCTTTTTTTGCTGTTTGTGGAGCACATTGCATCAACTTAGTCATAAAAGATGCTGCCGAAAGTAGTATGTATATTTGAAACGCTTTGCAGTGGGCAAAATAACTTGGTGTTTTGAACAGTAGAACCAATAAATTATCTGGTATTTTTTAAGTCTCGAGTTGCACAGGTCGAGGGAGGAGATTTTGGAAATGAAGGCTTCATCCCAACTACAAACAGTTCCAAAATTAAACCGTTATGTCCGACGAGGTGGATCTACGGAAGCAAACAAATCTCTACAATTTTAGACATCTATTTATGTGTTATTGAGACACTCAAAGAAATGAATGATTACAACAGCTAGGCTAGTGCATTATTGCATACTTTCAGCTGTGGAGAGACAGTTCTTGGCTTACTAATGATAACATATGTAATCAGTCTTCTAGAAAAACTGAATGAGTCAGCTCAAGGGAGGCAGAGAACAGTGGTTGGACTACTTGAAGCTGTTGGTGTTGTCCAGGTCACCATTGGTGCCATGAGAATGAATGAGGTCTTTTTAGATATACTTAGTAAAGCCAACAAATATGTTGAATGTTTTCAACTTCAACCAATTGCCCCTCCTCGACAGAAAAGAATTCCTAGTAGGCTTCTTGATACCGATACAATGAACTACATTCACAAGTCTTCAGAGAGCTTTTACAGGGCTCAGTACTTTTCGATCATTGACAGTTGTGTTACAGGGCTAGATATCAGGTTTAATGAATTGGACTCTGATATTAGGAATGTGAAAAATCTAGAGAACTGTCTTCTTAAACAGAAAAATCTCAGTATTTTAGCTGTGTATCCTGAAGCTGATGTTACATCTTTAGAATTTGAATTGAAGATGTTTTTGTTAATTCACTGGCTGATGCTGTACATATTCTCCAAACATTATCTCCTAAAACACGTGGGCTATTCAAGAATGTTGAAGTATTAGTTAGGCTTCTTCTCGTTATGCCAGCATCATCCTGTGAGGCAGAAAGGAGTTTTAGCAGCCTACAAAGCCTCAAAACATATCTACGGTCATCAGTGACTGAAAAACACCTTAATATCTTGGCTGTGTGTCACACACATCAGGCTGTTTTGGACTCGGTGAATATGCAAGAAATAGCTGAAATGTTTGCAAATGTTAATGACTACAGGAAAAGAAAATTTGGTTCATTTCATTAAATATATTTTATACATAGCACTAGGCATTTTCTTAACAATTTATTTTTGTTGTGTAGACTATATAAATGGTTACTTACTGAAGAAATTTGTTCAGTTTTACATTGAGAGAGATATTTGCAAGATAAGTGTACTGCAAGATATGTATGTGTAATGAATCCATATTGGTAATATGTGTATGTTTGTAATAATGAGCATTTATGATAAATTCATGTTTTAAATATTAACATTTTTTACAGCTGTATGTTTGATGCTTTCATCCAGAAAACCCCCTTGATAACATAATTTTGCTCCTTACAATCTAAATTTTTTGTGGAGGGGCCCCAGACCCCCCCCCCTTTTCTTTTGCTTGAAGTACATCTGTATTTTTATATACCAACAATGTCCCCCAATAATCAAATGCTGCTGACGGCCATGGTCATGAGTGCGGCTGTTCTAGACACCAGATGTAGTGGTGATCTGCAAGCAACCTGCCTTTTGGCAGGTGCGCGCCAACATGTGCAGCTGCTGCTGTGCAGGGTACATCTATTCCCTGAGCTGGGCCCAGAGCAGAGCAGTCTGCTAGCAACCTGTGGACTAGTCAGTATGACTCTTAGCAAGCTCACGTGCACGTTCATACTGCACATAGTTGTATGCTAGTAGATGTCCGTATTCTGCACGACATGTGGTGTTCACTAGTCTTGATTTCCCGACTTGCCAATCACACTATTTTAATAGCTTCTCCCTTCAATGGATCCCAGCAGCTATAATAACTTTGATAGTTTCTTTCTTTTTTTTTGTTTGTTACATTGATTGATTTATTTTGTGCATTTTGTCAGCTTCCTCAGGTATAGTCTTTTTTACTATGTAAATGTGCATAATATTATTGGTGGCAAAATTTTGAAACTAGGGTTTACTAATTATATTTTTCCTTAGTGGCATGCCAAAATCTTATCATTCTGTATAAACATTTTGGCCTCTGTTTGATGTCTCGCCCTCTAAAATGGCTTGAATTGATGTCTTTTATCTCCCTCTTAAGAGAGTGTGATAGATAAATAAATGCTGAAAACATCAATTGATTTCTACACTTTTTTCAAAGGCAATATGGATAAAATACGACAATCCTGGATAATGGTATTTGCCAACTTTATGAGTAAATATTTATCCAGAATTACTAATTCGTTACGCATGATCTCTTGTGCCGCAGTTAAATGCACGAGGTTTCGGCATCAGAGATTGTGCCTCCGTAGATTGCGACACTGGAAACAATTTTGTTTAAAACGTTAGCTAAAACTATTGTCTAAGATTGCTATTGCTTAATTTTCTCATATTGGCTTCAAGAAACCTACAGCTATAGTTTAATGCTTTTAGCTTTGAATTATGTACCACACCTTCTTAAGTGGTTTAGTGTAAACAAGACTATAGGTGATTCGGGATAAAGCAACACTTTTGAAACCCACATTTTTCTTTTCTAATTACTTATACTTTCCTGCTACTGTTCCAGGTAAACAAAGCTTCCTATTTAACAGCCAAATGTGTAGATTACACCATACTGAAAAGTTAACATATATGTTCACAATAAAAAATATATTTTAATTACTATGCCAGACAATATGGTCTTCAAAAGTGCTCACTTTATCGCAAACTACCTATTGGCATTCATGTGCCTGATTTATAGCATACTTAAATCAGCACCATTATAAGATTGCCCACTATAGTCAAGCACTGCACAGACAGACTAGACTGTCTAAATGTGCAGTGCAGAGCAGTTGACATGAAGTGGCTACAGACAGCGAGAGCTTGCAAGAGTCACCCACTGGCCGCCTAATTTACCAGGCACATTGCTTTAATCAAAAGATGTACAGTCTTGTTCCAACTTAAGTTATTAAAAATTTTTCTGAATTTTTTTTTTCTTTGTGTTTTGGCTACCTGCTTGAAGTTACATTTCCTGACAAAGTTAGTAACTCCAACTACATTCATAAGGCATTTTTGAGGAATCTGAATTTCACTAACACTTTCAGAATACCTGCTACAGAACACATGTTTTATGTAATTTTGTAACCAATGAGTGAGAGAATGAAAATGTAAGTTTTACTTAATGTCTTAAGGTAGAGCTATGTATATTACTAATTTTACAGATCATTAATTGTCTGGAGTGAAACAATGCTTTGTAATTAAAAATTCGTAATTTTTGTGACAAAATACTTAGTTATTTTATAATCTCCACTGCAAAATAATTTCGAATTTGGTTTTGTATAACTTTATAAAGTATTAATAGCTAGATCTTTAATTACCCCTTAAAAAGTCACATTAACTAAATTTATCCCGATGCATTACATTATTACAGCTAAATTTTTCTTATCGGTGACTTTAATATACCTTGTGTAGACTGGAATTTAAGCCATACCCTGGACATTGTGCACTATTACAATAAAATAAAAGTGAAGTGCCTCCTGGAATTCACTAATTCACTTGGGCTAGAACAATTAATGGCGTCATCCAATTACGTGACACTGGACTACACTCAGTGTACACCGTACACTGGAAAAATTCAACTGTGATGTCATTGCCCGAATAGAGTGTGATTGATTCTGCACTGTGTCTGTTGTGGGTATTGGAACACGCACATTTTTCAGTGTTGCAAAACAAATACATCGTGATAAACAAACATGAACGAGGAAATTCAGGTATTACAGATCGGTGAAGAAGTCAGTGAAGGAATTTTTCACTGCAAAGTATTACTTTGTGGTAAGTATTAATGTAAATTTAACTACTATCTCTTGAAATGAGGTTTTACTTTTGGTTGTTTATTTTTGTACATGAGGCATGACGAGTAGTTTTACTTTGCAGGGAACGAAGAAGAAGCTGATATTCCAGCCAGTTGTTTACATGAAATAGGGTTGCCGACGAATAATACGACAGTAAGAGGTATGTCTGAAATGAAAGCTGAAAGTAATGTTCACAAAAGTCTATGTTAAGTTTTGACGTTGATGTGTTCCAAATGTCTCGTTCATTCGGCATATTTAGTACTATTTACACAGCATTATAAGAAAGACGGTCCTTATGCAAACACATAAGTTACTGGGGCAATTTTACTTCCTGATACTACAGTTAAACAATAAATTGTGACATAGCCATGGCGTTGATGAAGTTAAGCATTTCATCACATTTCCTTCATCTTCTCTCAAGTATACGAGGGGGCAACAACAGGAGTGTGCAATGTATTTTATTTGTGCCTTGTTGATTGTGAAGAAAGCATAAGATGATTCACAGTGTGTATGTGGTCTGAAGGTAGTTGACTCATGGGACATATTCATAACGTGCAGGTCATAGCTTTTTCTGCAGCCATTTGTTGGTGTTATTGAAATGTACATGATTTATACTTTGTGTTTTAAAATAATATTTTCATAGCCTCCATAAAGACACTGTAATATATAATTTTGTCGGCATTTGCAATTGACACAAAAAATTATATATGTGAACATGTTTGTAATAAATAAACCAAGATATTCTGATTTTTTTGGTTCAATCAATTAAATAGGGTCCCTACAGGCTCTTTCAATTAATCACCAGAGGTTTGTTTGCGTAGTCTTTCAGTTTTGCTAGTTTCGTGCTAGTGGATGTACATTTTGTCAAGAGTTTTTTTTGTATGCTGTTTGCATGGTAGGCTACTAGCAGATACCAGTTTTGCTGCAAATGGCTGTCTGCCCTTACTTGCAGAGGAAGAACAGAACTGGCAGCAACGAACAATTGCACCAAACATAAATTGTGTGTTTGTTTAGGTTTTAAAGAGGTGATTTGGAACAGTTATTTCTTAACAAGAGGGTATCCTATCATAAGTGCACACAGATATGTTATTACAAGTGAAAGTACTGAAATCACTTTCATTCTACAAAGCAAGTAATCTGGAATAACCATAGTAGGATATTGTCAAACTATACAGGTTAAGCAATAGTGGTTATTGTTTTATAGTAGAACTCTCTTATACACAGGGCCATTTTAAAAACAGCAAATTAATGTTATTTTGGTTAATATCAAGAATCACTACCCATGCGAAAACTACAAACAAATTGCAGAAATGTACTATTTACAATTGTATCAGTTTGCGAGGTTTGTTCAGTTTCTTTTATTTTTTTTATTTATTTTTTTACAAATTTTGCCAATGACCTATGTGTTTTGCGGAATGTCTTCATTTCATTTTTGTTACTATTGTTCCTGTTGGTTAATTCATTAGTTATACCTTAGTAGTTTCTAGAGTTTTGACCTAGTTTTAAGAATTATGTTTTAAGCATATAGTAATGTATAACTATTTTCCTAATACAAAGTAGTTCAGTGTACCTTCCTGAAATCAGTTTGTAATAAATAATTTGTTTCTATGAACCACTGTGTGTATGCAATTTCATTTGGATACATTGTTATCTACAAGTACTGTAGTACTACAGAGGAACCCTGTTATAACAACCCCAATTATAAAATTTTACTGCCTATAAAACTACCTTCTCTTGGTCCACAGACATATTTTTCAAATTAAAACTACCTATAAAGTTTTCCCATTTATTAAGTCTAAATTTCTCTGGGCCCTTGTGAAATGTTATAACAGGGTTCTACTGTAGAATTTTATGTTTTTTATAAAATAAGTTCCAAGCCATCTTAAAGTCTAGAAATATTTAATCAATAGTACTTAATATACAACTATGGTAAATAAATCTGCACTTATTATGTACAACGTGTATGCGTAACCATTTGTAATGATACAATGAAAAAAAGAATAGAAGAAATGAAAAATGACCAAAAACAATATGTTGCACTCACAAAATAGTATTTGGTTTGATGACATTAATATTTAATTTTTTAATTGATTCACACATACTTCCTTTGCGTTTATTAATATTCGCTTTGCATGTTGTTTTTAGTTAAACTGGCATTTGTTGCTCTTCCATAATCCATTTAGTCTAAAGCAAATAGTGTGTAAAAAAACAGTACTTGTTACATATGCAATGACTGAAAAAAATTAATTTCTTTACTTTTTATAAAATTTTAAAGCAGCACAGATTAAAAAGTATTGTGACATCCTACTTTATCCAGTATTTATTAGTAGCTATAAGGCTGTTAGAACATGAAAAATTAACACCTTTATTTTTGCATGCACTCATTTTAGTTTTGTAGTTGTTACTAGTGAAGGCAATACTCTTATAAAAAAAAAAAATTAGCTTTCATATAATTCCCTTGATGGCAAGTGAAAAGTCAAAATTTGCACTTTACTGTGATACAACCCCCACTAAAACCAATAGGCTTACTGAAAGAAAATAATTTGCATCTTTAAAAAATTGCACAAAATCAAGTATTTTACTTGGTTTCATAGTTTTTTTAGTTACAGCAATTTTTTGATTTCAGTAAGGTTTTATTTGGAGAAAAGGGGGATGCTTCATTGTAATGTGCGAATTTTGACTTTGACATGCTATTATGGGAATAATATGAATGCTAAAAATTATTCATAAGAGTATTTCAGTCACTAGTAATGACTACACAACAAAAATCATTGTATTAAAAAATAAAATTATAAAATTTTAATTTTCCAACAGTCTCAAAAATCCTTATTTCTCTACACTATACAAACAAAGTAATACTGCTGAAATGTGCTCAAATAGACCAAGAATTTGTGGTGCTTCAATCACCACCAAACAAAAGGCCAAAAAAAAAAGAAACGAAAGAGACAAAACTACATTGTTTACATATATTATGATGTACCGCAAGAACAAATTACTCTCTAAGGTTCTGAAGACTGTCCCTTAATCTGTTCTGCTTCACTTCCCGTGCTCTTCTCCCCTTACATCCTCTATGAACACATTATCATTCTCAACAGTTTCTGTAGCACTGTCATGCCATAGGTCATTCCCTCGAATGCACAAATTGTGCAGGACACAGCATGATAGTACAAACTTGGTTGTCCTGTCTACAGTCCAAAAGTCTACACGTATCAACTGGCGGAACCTCTGTTTCAAAATTCCAAACGTATTTTCTATCACCACGCGGCAACCTGAATGGGTTCTGTTGTATACTTTCTCAGTTTCTGACAGGTTACCATAATCTCTGTATGGCGTAAGCAGCCATTCACGCAGAGGATATGCTGCATCACCTAACAGGTGCCACTCACTGTCACAAAGTGCTGGAAGCTCATTGGAGACAAAGGAGAGTTTAAAAACACTGCTGTCGTGCACCTTGCTTGGGGGTCCAACAAATACATTACAAATTCTTTTGTAGCACTGCATATTCCTTGTAATGTTACAGACGTACGATCATGCCTGTTCACGTAAGTTGATTTTATTTTATTTGCTGGTGTTCTTATGGGGATAAAAGTGCCATCTATGCACCCCAACACTCCAGGAAAACCTGAAACCTACAACATAATTGGTCAATCTACTGCATGTCAGCAAAACTTTGAGCATCTTAGCCCAGCCCAAGCAGCAAGAATATATTGTTAAAATGTTTAATGATTATTACAATGTTGTTATTGCAATGTTTAGTAAAATAATTATTTCAGAATGTTTCAAGAACAGTATTGTAATGAAACATTTCTGTAATTCTTTTTTAAATGTTACAAATATATCTTAAAAAGCCTATTTTACAAATATATTTTACATAGTTTTTACACCTGATAGCAAAATTATGCTTGCCTTCAGATTTACAGTCAACCTTGTGAAATCTCTCCAATATAGGTAAGTGGGCTTGACATTCTAACAGCATGGTCATTAAAGATTGGCAAACAAATGTATAACATGCAATTATACGTTACTAGAACTAACTAGGCTACAATTGTTTGATTTTACATTCAGTATCTTAGTCACTGTTTGACTCAAGTTAGGACAGTTTTAAACACAGTAAAAATTGTAAACACACACACACGTGCATGCACGCACGTATGCACACACACGAGATTGTTTCCTATTAAGTACGTATTTCAAAATGTACCTGTGTAATAAGCTATGTTTTTATACTAAAAATAAGTTTTTATTTATTTTTTTTTATTTAGGGGTGGCCACATTCATAATTACCCTTTTTTAATACATAACCATACATGAAAATTGAAAAATTTTCCCCTGGGTTTTCATCCCAATATAGGGCCTTTTGTCTGTGGTGTGTGTAAAATCATCCTACTACGTGGCAGTCAGATTGTGATATAATATACAGTTATGTTGCTATATATGACTTAGGACTACACATTCCAATCCTTACGATACACGTATTTTGGCAACTGAATTGTTCACAAGCTGTTAGCAAGGATTTGGAAAGAACGCTTGCATTTACAATAGACTGTGAAAATGCAATATAGTAAACTAAATGTCTGCAACCTCTTATCAATTTTAGGACTGATCACAAAATATTATGCCACCTTCTTTCCAGACAACAGAGTTGTCACCTATCTTGTTCTCAAATACAGTCTGTTTTGCATCCAGATTAATTCTAAATACAATATATTATGTTTAGGGTTAATTTCCAGTGAACAAACTCTGTAACCATCTTGATTTCCAGAAAATGTGAACAAACTCAATCTGGTTGCAGCACGTTCACAAACACCACTGTAAACCGGAGTATGAAGATGCATTGTTGACAGCAATTGCTACGAATTCATCTGCCAAAATATGCGTGATGTGAGTGTATATACATCTGGTCTAGCATACCTGTAGGAAGTCTTCAGCAGCTTTGATTTTCTCCTCTCGAGTTTTTGGCAACCTGATGACTGTAGGAGCTATATCAACCAAAAAATCCATTACTCTATCACAATTTCTATGGATTGTAGACTCTCCGACACCAAATTTGCTGGTGACATCTCTGAGAGAGGACTTGTTCCCAGCAAACCTACAAATTACAGTAAAAATGTCTAATGCTGAACTTCATAGGTCTATGTGAATTATTCTGAAATATTGTGAATGCCTAGTTAACAATATATTACAGGTTTATGAAATTACTTCAGTCTTTTACATTATTAATTAATGTAAATTTCACATGCACAAAATAACAATTGTAGGTCTACTTATGTGCTAACAAGAACAGATCAGTATGCAAAAAGAACAATTATTACATACCATAAAAATGATATGTGGTTTTCCGCAGAAACAGCTTCAACTCCACGCCCTGATTTAGAATAAAACTGGGATGTTTCAAATTCTAAAATCAAATTTTCTGTGGTTTACTTGGTAACTCTGAAGTTTTTCTTGAACTATTAACAAACAAATACTGACAAGTGAAAAAAGTTTTTGACTTTATTTTATGCATTTGTTTTATTACCAAATACAGCTTCTACAAAGAGGAGAAGAGCTGTAGGTTTACTGAGAAGGGTACTGAACGGGGCTAGCTCTGAGGTGAAGGAAAAGGCATATTGTGCAATGGTACGGCCTATGCTAAGCGCAGGAGACAGAAAAGGTGCAGATAAGGGCAGTGAGATGGGTGAAGGGTAGGAGGAGAAGACAGGGGCAGGATGGAGAGTAGGAAGGTAACTATAGGCCATCTGTGATGAAGAAGGAAATGGGATGGAGTACATTGACGGGCTGAAGGAGAGTTGAAAGACTGGTCAGGATGTACAGAATTATGAATGAAGAGGGAGGATGGGGAGGGTTACATTGTCACCTTAGGGGGGTATAGAGGGAGAGGAAGCAACAGTCAACTTGTCAGATCGGTGAGGGAGTGGAACGTTTTGTGGGATGACTTGGTGACGCTGAGGGGAGTTAGTAGGTTCGGGGATTTTTGAAGAGGGGTTTTCTAGAGGGGTAGGAATGTGTGATCTTGCTACCGTGCGGCAGCACAATTCCGAATAGTTTATTGTTATTAAGTTTATTATTAATGATTTCTATAGGAAGTGGAAACAAATATTGTAGAAATACTGGATATGGATGGACCAAAATTGCAAATAGAGAAACTAACCTCAACATTACTGTAGTAATGTACCACATCATCAATATAATTAAAAATTTTGGGTTTTTTTGTAGTTCTCATACATTCTCTAATACACATGATTTGCTCATTTTCTCCACAACTTTCATCTGACGACTCTAGAAACTCTAAACATGCTAAGATTTTTTCATTGTCATTGTTATTGTTTACTCCCGAATCGGCCATACTTACACTGACACAACTACACTGGCTCCAATGTCAGCGTAGAAAATATTACACTTGGTGCACACCAATTCAGTGCAAAACAGTAATTGGAACATGAAAAACTGCCTGCACTCGATACGAGTTCTGGTAACGGATGATGTTACACTCGACCAGTGTAACACTAGTGCAGTCAGTGCAGTAATTGGATGACGGTATAAGTAACACTATACCTTACACCAAACTTATAGATCTGACATCATCAAACATGAACATTACCAGTATCGAAAAGGCACTTTAGTGAGGATATCACGCATCCAGGACTTAACATCACAGTTGAATATAATGTACATAAATCACCCAAATGTAATATCATGTCACAATTTAGAGACTACAGAGGAGGTGATTACCTCTCCTTGTACCTAGCATTACAAAATTCTAACTATAACTATTGTTAGGTTGGACACATTCTTAATGTTAGGTTGGACAAATTAGTTTCGATCTGCGAGAACACTGCAGCCGCCATTTTCCTTAGTACCGTACGTTGTAGCGGGGCTGCTGCTTCCTCGTCTTGCGTCTACGTCGAGTTGTTGATGTCTATCTAGATGTCTCTGTTCGGGGGCCAGATGTAGCGGGCTTCGCTGCTCTCTCGTCTCCGTTGTTGTGTTGTTTACTATCAGGACGTCTCTGTTCGTGGCGCCAGATGTAGCAGGGCTGCATCTGCTCTCTCGTCTACGTTGTACGTCTACGTCGCCGTGTTGTGTTTGGTTATCTATTCTAGATGTCCCTGTTCGGGCGCCAGATGTAATGGGGCAGCTGCTCTTTGTCTTGCGTCTACGTCGAGTTGTTGTTATCTTGACGTTTATAATTGAGGTTATGATGTTCCTATTCGGGGCGGTCAGAATGTGACGGGTGCTTCTTCTATGTATGTTGTTTGTTTGTATAGATGTTGGACGCAACTCTCCTCCGTTGCTATTACAAGTAGTTAGACGGCAAAAAAAAAACAAAACAAAACCACAGCGAG
>PNEQ01071112.1:0-16431 GCA_003012365.1 Medauroidea extradentata
TTTATAGCCCTTTTTGAGTTACAAGGTGTTAAAAATGCCTTTTTTAAGCTTCTAAAACCCAAAATTTAAGCCCTTGTGATAAAAGTTTAATATGTAAGAAAGTTGTGTTTATAGTAATCACAAGAAAGTGTGAACCCTTATCTGCAAGTTGGCAGAAACGGAAATTACATTAACTTTAATGGGAAATTAAATATTGATTATTTTGTAGATGGCTGCAACAGCTGATTTTGCTGCGCGGGCCACCACATAAAATGGCCTATATCCAATACAGTGAGAGATAAAATTTTAATGAAAATGGTTTTCGCTTATTGGAACATGATAGTAACCGTAGTTAAATTATAAAAATTATACAAAATAGTTGAGCAACCTCCATTTGCTGATTTCACATGGAATGACCCACCAATCTCTGCATATATTCCTCTTTGGAACCGTCGTTCATTTGACGCAATAATTCTGACGGAAGTGTTATGACACGACAATCCATGCTCGCATTTTTGCGCAGCTGCCATCACACTAGTGTCATTCTACCGACACATCGTAGTTACGACGGTTCCAAAGAAAAGAACCATGCTTGACCTTCAGGTGAAGCTCAGTGCTCCAGAACATGTGCTTCTGCAAGATGTAGCCACAAGGTGGGACTCAACATTGAAAATGCTCCGAAGACTAATTGAGCAACGTCTTCCAGTGACTGCTGCTCTATGGTCAGTGAACTGTAACACTGAAATCAGTGCAAAAGAGTGGGCCTTGGCAAACTAAGTAGTTGATGTCCTGTAATATTTTGAAGAAGTTACACCAGCCGTTAGTGATGAGAAAACACCTGTTGCAGATTCTATACCACTTGTAAATAGTCTGCACCGAGTTCTTGACGACAAGATCAAGAAAGGGGGGGAAGTTATTATTTAATATAAAAAAATTTGAAGAATTAAATGTCTAGTCAATTTGCTGAGTTGGAATCAACTAAACAGTGTATGATGGCAACAACTTTGGATTCCAGGTATAAGACTAGAGCATTTTTAGAAAGAGAAACCAATCAAAGAGCGAAAGAATCTCTGATAGAAGAAGCCATGTTGGCAAACAAAGATAGGCCTACATGTCTCGTAACTCAGAAAGATGAACCAAAACCAAGTACCTCCAACTGCAGCACCAACACCAAAGGGATTTGTAGTTCATGCCATGAGCTAGTCACAGCTTCAGGGTCAAAAGACATATTAAGTAAGTTGGTTGTTTTACTAATATTGTTTCATAGACTACATTACATTTAATCAACTGCATACTACAAACATTAACTTACATTGCCATATTTATTTTTTGCACCAGTGATATTGCAATAGTAGTGGTTTTGATTTTTGAAGCACTTATATAAAACTCAAGTATTAAAATATAAGTTACTATAATTTGTTTTGTTATGACTATGTTGTTTGCAGATACTAAGCTTAGTATCACAGACGAGGTGAAACACCACCTGTCTTCTCCCACTGCTGGACACAATTTAAGCCCCATGGATTTGTGGAAATGCAGTAAATATCCACATTTACAACAGCTGGCAGTAAAAAAAAAGTCAATACCATCTGGCTCAGTAGCATCTGAGAGGTTATTTTCCACTGCTGGAAACATTTTGACAGATCTGCGAAATCGGCTGACTCCCGAAAGCGTCAAAATGCTGGTGTTTTTAAATAAAAATTTGGTTGTCTAAATTATTTTACAAACAGTGACTATCAATCTACATCTCAACTTGTAAAATAAAATGCAATGATTTAGTGACTGTTCATGTGTGTGCAATTTGAAGAAAAATGTATCTAATAGTGCAGAAATAGTACATAATTTAAATAAGTCTGATTACAGTGTTTTAATAAAATGGCATTCATCTAGTAGGCCTACTTGGTAAAAGTTTTCTTTCCTCCAATTTTACTCGTAATACCAATAATTAGTAATCGTAATCGGTAATTGCAATTATTAGTTTAATAATCGGTAATCAGTAATCGTACCGCCAATGTGTAATCGGTGCATCACTAACATTAAGTATAACATTTTTTTGAAGTGCTACACACAATGTTTTTTATTGTGTGGTTTATTGAGAAACATTCAGTGCAGAACTGTCCTTGAATAGTGATGTTTGAGTCAGTTACGAAAAATGTCCAGAGGAATATGTGCTATACATGGTTGTAAAAACTATTTCGTGAAAAACAGCTTGAAGTGTTTCTTCAGATTTCCAAAAGCCCAAGATTTATAAGTGTACATTCATTAATTACATTATGTCTTTGAATGTTTTATGCAATGGCAGTGTATGAAGTTGTTTACAATATTGGACGCACGCCATTGCCATACAATTTTCGTCCCAGAAATCAACACAAGGAAGAGAAGAGGGAAAATTACAATTAAACAAACAAACGATAGAAACAATTAAACCAGGACTGGTTTGGCTCTAGTCACCACATATATAAAAATAAACCATGAAAATTCAACAAGGAATTAAAGTCAGGCCGCAAGACTTGACTTATTCCTGCCGGAATTTTATTATCTCATTTACACATGTGCTGACTAGAGCCAAACCAGTGTTGGCCTATTTATTTGATCATTCGTCTTGGAAGTTCAATTTATTTTAATTAATTGATTAATTTTTTACTCTTGCGGCCTGACTTAATTCCTTGTTGAATTTCGATGGTTTATTTTTATATATGTGGTGACTAGAGCCAAACCAGTCCTGGCTTAATTGTTTCTATCGTTTGTTTAATTGTAATTTTCCCTCTTCTCTTGTGTTGATTTCTGGGACGAAAATTGTATGGCAATGGTATGGCGTACGTCCAATATTGTAAACAACTTCATTAATTACATTCATATACATATAGACAATAACTAATTGGAAAAGCAATAAAAATAAAGATATTAAATTTTGTTACCTGCCAACAATTTTCATCAAAAATTTTTTTTTGTAATGGATATTTTTTTTCTTGTTTTAGACACAAAATGTGACACAATTTTGCTCTTATGAAAATTTTTTATCTCTCATAGTTTTCACGTAATTGCTTGTTAAAGTCAAAATTTGCATGTTTCCATTTTAAGGACCACATAAAATTAACTGATACACCGGTACCAAACTGAAAAAATTCACAGTGCATAAAGATGTTACAGGCTATAACTTCATGTTCATAAAAACAAAGAATAAAAACTTTTTGTATTTAAACAAAAATTCTGAAAATTAAAATAAAAATTTAAAAAAAATATTTTTTTCTAAAAATACAAAAATATATTAGATTGTGGTTTAACATAGTTGAACTTGTAGTCTGCATCGTTATTCACTTGAATTTTTTCCAGTTTAGTAAGTGAGTTAGTTTTAGTGTCATCCTTGAAAAATGTAAACACAAATTTTGGTTTTAACAGGCGATTACTTGAAATAATTGTGAGATAAAAAAAATTTATACGAGCAAAATTTAGTCACATTTTGTGCCTAAAACAAGAAAATAATATCTGACACAAATATAAATAAAAAGTAGTGATGAAAATTGCTGTAGATGTCAGCGAGATTTTGATGATGTGTTTAGAAAACAGTCCAGAGTACATGGATAGAAGCTACTGAGTGTGCACAGAACATTTTGATCCTGCATGCTTCAGAAATCCCAGATTACCAAGCCAGAGGTAGATAAGATTATCAGAAAGTTATTCTATTCGGAAAATATTAAAAGAAGTATATCAGGCCACAGGCCAGGTGGAGTTGCACCTGGTCGCGGCAGGTGTTCGCAGAGTGTGTCAGTGGCAGGTGTGCGCTGGTCGGTAATGGCAGATGTGCGATACTTGAGTGTGTGTGGCGGATCAGTGACAGTGGCAGGGCATGTGTGAACTTGACACCAACGTGTGACACCTGCCATCCCGGCCATCTGCCAGTGCAGGACACATGGCTTTCCTGCCCCCTCCCTCTACCAGTGCATGAAGAAGGCAGTCTGGAAGCAGCGGCCGTGGCGGACGGAACAAGAGAGACGTGGTGTGCTTCGGGACTCTGATTCGTCCAGCAAGAAACGTAACGTGCATGTGCAACTATCCGGCCCAGTGTTTTACTTTGTTTCCCCATTTGGAACTGACTCGCTTAAGGCCCTAGGGTATGAGGGTGTGGACCGCCCCATAAATGTCCATGTAACGTGTGGTTTTCTCCAGATCCTCCCTGCTTTTCCCGATCCGCAGCTGTTTCGACTCGCCAGGTGAGAGAGGGGCACGCCGGCACAAACAGACCACGACCCATTGAGTCTCGTGTTCCCGGCTACATGCTTAACCGGGTGGCGTCCAGAGAATTCCGACGCAGCTCCGTTCCTACCTCACTCGCACCGGACACGGCGTCTGTGCTGCTGCATGTCTGAATTACAAAAGATTTTTAATTTTTTACTAATTTTTAAACTGGTTAACCAGTTTTCGATACGTTCATCCTTTTCGAACTAATGGTCAATCATTTAAAAAATTCAACAAGTTTATTTTTACCACAGCTTTGAGTGCTCCTCTTTCCCTCGCAAAATAGCTGAAAACCTTATTTTCAGTGCTGCATCTAGGAAAAAAATTTATTGAAGAAAAAAAAGACAGAGCACTTCTTTGGATTTCATTTCATACACTTTTATAAATTAACTTGTAAGGCCACCACGTAGTGTCCCAAAGACAAAAAAAAGAGGATAATATTATAGCGTTGTATACGTACTAATTTAGTGTTAGGTAGCTCATAAAGATGGCCGGGCCAGGCTGATAACTCGCGTATCATTGTAGTTTTTATCGCTTCCATGTTTCCATGTCTCAAATGCGTAAAGTACCTGCACATATATACTACTTTTAGTAGCAGAAATAAGATTTAAGTTTATAAGTAACCATATCATTAAATATTAATCTTACAGTTTGTATTATTGTTGGACTGATACATATTTTTATATTATTGGGTATTAGATTTAATTTATATAATAATCATGCAGTTAAATAACGAGAATGTCTTTCCATGAAGATCTTATTAAGAAACATATACGACAGATGTTTTCATTATAAGCATGTAGTTGTTGTACAATTTGAAAGGAGTGAAAGTAATGACCACTGTTTTGAAGGTGTGTCATTTATTAGTTACAGATTGTTGACATATTTTTTGTGCATCTTTAAACATGTAAGTCAATTTGTTATTTTATAAATACTAAAACTGCAAACATAAAATTCCGGAATGGCATTTAGAAAATAGTGAAAACTCGAGCGTAGGCGTAAAGATATATGTAACACCATCAAAATTCACAACACTAAGTAAAAAAAATTTTATTGTCAAACAATTTATAAATGAATTTCAAAGACCCCAAAAATAACAGAAAAGTCAGCACCTGGGCTTCTACCAATCCCACATACATTAAAGCATTAAATAAAATATTAATACATTGCAAACTGGCTTAATTTTTTTCATATGTGTATCAGTTGGCATTCAGTATACTAGCCATCATTATATACTTTGTAAATTTTGTTCTGTTTCAGATTATTCAGAAACAGTGTACCAACACTGAGATTAATATAGATGGTTCGGTATGAAGTGAGCATTCCTAAACGCCCCGATAAAGTTCTATTTTCAGCCAATTAGTATCTTTTCGCGCGTAGCTGCTAACGACAGGACATGTCAAACCTCTCTGGCCACGTCACTTAGGTCCGGTTTCTTAATGTCTGATTAAAACCTTGGTTAGCTAATCCTATGATTATATTTAACCTATTGATTAAGTGGTGATTAAAGCTGAAGTTGTTTCTCAACGTACTTTAATCTTATGTGGCAACCATGCAATGATATATCAGCATGTGATAGGCTGCCGTAAAGTGTTTTATTTGTTTATTTAGTTGTGCTGGTTAGCGGTGTTTGTATATATAATGGAAGAAAATAAGCAGCAGCGTGCCGAAAATTTGGTTTCTGTGGAAAGAGAAATGCTAACTTCTCTTGCTAAAAAATACGCCTGTACCATAGAATACAAAAAAAAAAAAAACTGACGACTTAACTTGGCAGCAGAAAGAAGATGCATGAAGAAAAATCGGAGTAGAATTTAATTCATCTAGGGACCTATATGTGTAATATAACCTACAAAATTACGTAACAATAATATAACCCACAATAGGTACTACAATACACAAAAGTATCTAAACCATGTAATATAATCTACAAATTTATGTTAAGAACTTTTCAATCCAGATTCCCTGATCATCGTATATTTTTTTCGCAAAGAAATAAAATATATATTTAAATACCATTACCCAAGATGTGTAGTACAATGTATAAATGTGTGTTAACATATCTAACAAAAGGTTTCTAACCAATTATGCAAAATAATGTATGGAAATATAGACATCATACAAAGGCATGTGACATAACCACCAAATGTTTTCACATAACCTGCAAAAGAACATTACTTACCAGAACGTAATAAAGTTTATGGGATGTAAATAAAGCATGCAATAAACAAGTACACACCTCTCTGTGGTCACTTACAGATATCCTTCAATTTTTTAATAGTAGTACTAGGATTGTATTTTTACTCACGCGAAATCTCATGAAAAAATTATGGTTATCTATTTACATGTGATTTGGGCGTTCCCAAAAAAAAAAGGCTTGGCCTGTTTATGAAATCTACTATTTCTTCATCATCAACTTCAAACAATAAATTTAAATCATCTGCCATCATAACCTAAAAATTGTCCCTGTTGATATTCTTGTTTGCTTTGAATGTCCTGTTTAACTCTGTAATCAACACCATTTCTTATGATTAAAATAACTACCAGTTAGCGACTGTTAATCCACTGATTAATTTTAATCAGTACTTGAGAAACAGATATTGTTGCTAACCATTGGTTAAATTTTAATCAGAAGATAGTCAGAAGAAAATCAGACATTGAGAAACCGGACCTTAATGTTTCCGATTATAAGATAAACTGTGCAGTCAGTATGAATAGATACAATTTAATAAAAAAATTTTTACTAATTACAATTTTGTCGATTTCGGTTGATTTTGTTTAAGTATTGTTGTATTTAAATGGGAAAGCACTCTGAACTATATTGCTTAATTTCGCTGCCAACCATACAAGCAGTAAGGCAACTGTAGTTAATGTTGAATTATATGCAGTAACGGCTAATGATATTTTTCAGAGGTTAAATTGTTAGTGCTCAATTTATCATGAATGACCTATAATAATAATAATAATAATAATAATAATAATAGGATATTGCATGCTATCTGCGAATCAGTTACAAAACTTTGTTATCCTTAATATATCGTCAGGATATTTTGCCTAGTATTATTAAAAATATAGATCTTTTGAATTGTGCAATATCAACCTTTTAAATTTTAACACACGTTTTCCTTTTTCACTTAGAACACACACACAATCCTTTACACTTGGTGAAATTCTGCTCACATCATCGGTCACAATAAAACTCTTTTACTTTTTTGGCTGTGGCTTCACTAATGGGATGTCCTTTCCTTCTATTTGGTGTTCCTAAAACTCCATCACCCTGTAATACCTTTCTGGCTTTTTTCACCAAATATCCTGTTGCTCCAAAATAATCAACAGTTTTTTTTTATACTCCACGATTCTGGAATAATTGTCAGTATCTGGACTTTCTGAATTATATTACTGGCAACATATTTTTCCTTCAATTTTCTCATTAGTGTATTACAATTAGTACAAGTCTTTCTAGATTTACTGCTGGTACTTTCAAAGCATATAGGGTTTTTTATATTTAGAGTTTAACTTGCCTGTGCTGTGAAACTTTCATGTACCAGCTGTGCTTAATTCTTTAAGTATGAAGTTCTCTCATTTATCCTTCTTTTTTTAACCTTGATTGGTGAACAGTCTATCATCCTGCAGCTGTTGTTGAGTTTCTCTATGGTAAAAGAATTATCTGGTTCATAATCTTACTCTGATGAGTTACTTTCATTTTCTTGCTCTGTTTTAATAAGTTTTACTTCTTGAACCACTAATTTTTGGCCAGATATACAGAGTATATTACCTGGCACAAGATCAACAGACTCATGATATTTCTTGTAAAATGAAAAAGACATAGTCTTGAGGCCTTTACCTACATTCTTCTTCTGTTTAGTAAAAGGGTCACTACACACTTTTTTAAGAAGGATTTCAGAATTTAACAGGAAATTATGCCTGTTATATAAACACACACGTTGAACATTGTCACATTTAGTTCTTACCTCTAAAAGTTCTCTATCTGATTCAGTAAGTTCTGTTGTACAACTTAATGGGTGAATTGGATTTAGAACTGAACTATTTTCTTGTAGGTGATGTCCCACACAACAACTTCCCATTTTCAAAAAACCAACACAAAACTAACTGAACATTACTTAACATACATCAAACTTGAAGAGCAATTTTCATTGTTGATAGAACAGACTACATTTCAAACATTCACGAAAAATATCAAGCATAGACTGATTGAAAAGGTTCAGTTTCTATCCACGTGAAAACCTGCCCTGTTGCTTTCCCACAGCTCGGACATAATTTTTCTCTCTCTTCCCCTTGACATCTCTCTGCGCCCCTAAAATTTCCGCAGCTTAGATGAGGTCACTCAAAGCCTCATAAGACACTTGAGTATCTGGCATGACTCCTTTATTTCTCATGCCTTTAAATTTTAATCATTTTAACACAAGGCAATACTTTGCTAAAAAATCAAAAAACAATAACTCGAAAATATATTTTTACTGCATTTAATACATGGTAAGAAAATTGTAGGGAAAAAGTTTTAAAGATGAGTCATTTGTAACTTACTGCAAATTTTATAAAAACTAAGAATTTTGCATTTTATGCAAATGAATTTTTTTTAATTTTTTTGTTTTGCATTTTTTGTGTACTTAAATAGAGCTGAAAATTATATTTCATTTGACACCTAAATGAACCTGATAGCTTAAAAACCAAAAGAATTATAACAATTTCAGTCAACTGATGTAGGCCTTCAGAGAGCATAAATTGCTGCAAAATTTCAAAATTAAAAAATTTCTCTTTCCTCAGGTTTTCCTCCAAAAATTCTGAGGAGAAAAAAAATATTATTATTATTTCTTATTTTATGTATACCTACATAGATTTAGATTTAGTTTATTGCATCCTTGGATCTTTTTTTGTGTACATTTTTACACAAAGATATCAGACAAGTCATATTTACAATATACAATCAAATGAATAAATGACATAAGTTATACATTTAAAATTATACACTAAAAGAGCAAAATTCTACATTTCTTGTCGGTTCGGGCTCGCACGTAGGCTCACGTCACCAAACTTCATAGTCTCCAAATGCAAAAGAAAATAAAAAAAGCAAGAAAAGAAACAGAATCTTAACCCAGAATTAATATCTTAAATAAGTATCTACACTGTCATAGATCCACTCAAATACTTATCGACTGTGTAAAAAGCATTAAGGATCAAGAAATCTTTAAGGTGTTTTTTGAATATTTTTGTGTTAGCTAAACATGCATCTTGCAGGTGGCTGAGGAGTTTGTTGAACAACTTGCAAGCTGTGTATGAAGGACCTTGTTGCTGTAAGGTCAAGTTGACAAGAGGCACGTGTAAAAGGTTTTTACTTCTAGTGTTATGTTGATGAAAATGTTCATTTGTGTGGAACAACTTCTGATTTTTGGAGATGAATGTCAGCAATGAATAAATATATTCACAAGCTAAGGTCATTATTTTGGAACATTTAAAAAGGGGTCTACAGGATTCAGTCTGTTTTCTCCCGTGAATTATTCTTACAGCTCTCTTCTGCATACGGAAAACACCAAAACATGATGCCATAAGTCATAATAGAGTGAAAATATGCAAAGTATACAGTCAACATTGAATCTTTGTTTAGTATACCTGATACATTACATAGAGCGAAACATGCAGAGCTAGGTTTTGGAATGATATATTCAATATGTGTTTTCCAATTCAGTTGACAATCAACATATAAACCCAAAAATTTTGTGTCTGTGGCTTTATTGATTTCTGCAGTGCTGCAATGAAAATTTATCGTTGGCTAATTACTATTTTTTGTTGCAAATTGTAAGAAATGGGTTTTTTCTGTGTTAAGGTTTAATTTGTTTCCTATAAACCTAGCATCTAATTCTGTAAAAGTGGTGTTGGCTAGTTGATTAAGTTCTTCCTCTGATTTTCCTGATATTATGATACTGGTGTCATCTGCAAATAAGGTAGGTATAGAACTATTGTTTAGGCAATCAGGCAGGTCATTTATGTAAACCAGGAATAACAGTGGTCCAAGAATTGAACCTTGAGGAACACCATGTCTTATCTTACCTGGTTTTGAATAAACAATATTTGAGTCTTCCCTAATGCAAACTTGTTGTCTATTTGATAAATATGAGTACTATAGCCTACCAATTTATGCGATAACCAAATTTTAAAACATGACCGTCCCTCAAAGTCTCAGATTCCATTAATTTTTTTTCCTCGTTAACTCGTTTCTTAGTTCCATTCTCCTGCCTTATGAAAACAGCTTCCCCTCTAAACAAGTTCGTATAAATATGAGGCTAGGAAAACTCTGTGGATGACTAAAGGATTAAAAATTTTGTGTGATCACAAAAGAGAACTATACAAAGCCATTAAAATCGGTAACAATCCAGACATAGCCGACAGGTACAAAATATACTGCAAAATTCTAAGAAATGTAATTAAAGAAGCAAAAAGAAAGTAGGCTACTTTAGCATTCTTATAGAAAACTCTGACAATTAAATCAAAACTACTTGGAAAATTATAAAAAAAAAAGAAACAGGCAAATCAACAGAGCCATTTTCAAAAATCAAACTAAGTATTGGAAATAAAACCTAAGTATTGGAAATAAAACCGTTTCTGACACAAAAACAGTGACTAATGCTTTCAATTCATGTTACCTGTTGTTGATAATCTAACTAGCAAAACAGCTCAAAAGTCATATTACAAACCACATAGTAGTATCGCAGAAATCAAACTATCCCTTTATAACATGTCCCAACACTTTGGCAAAAGAAATTGGGGAAATAATAAAAAGCCTAAAATGAAAGTTATCGTGTGGCTATGATGGCTTAAGTAGTAAACTAATAGAACAATTTGCTTCCGAACTCAGTACTCTGCTAAGCCACATATGCAATGCTGTATTAAACGACAGTGTATTCCCTGACAGACTCAAATGGGCATTGGTAACCCCACTCTTCAAGAAAGGAGAGAAAACCAATGTAGCTAAATACAGACCAATCTCATTGCTAACCATTTTTTCAAAAATCATTGAAAAACTAATACTAGACTTTTAACTCATTTTGAAAAATTCAAAATTTTCTCAAAATTCCAGTATGGTTTCAAAAAAAAATCCTCTTTCAATGAGGCAATATATCAGCTCATTACAAATGTCTTGAATGTACTCGACAAAAAACTACCATCAGTCGAAATTTTTTGTGACCTTACCGAAGCCTTTGACTGTGTCAATCACGAGCTGCTTCTTCAAAAACTACAATTTTATGGTGTAAATGGAAGAACTAATAAACTGATAAGTAGCCTATTTAGTTTATATGTATAAAATTTTATATATGTCAAAGCTTTGTAGCAATTATGGTTATGTATGCGTAAAATGTAACTGATCTTGTTTAAGATAAATTGTATGACAAAACCTACATCCCTTTAGCAATGTGCTATTACTATTAATGGGATGAAATAGTGGACAATTAAATAAATAAAATAGAGAAATCTAACCATAATAGAGAGGTTTAATGTATAAGAATTTTTTGCCATCTTCGAAGGGATTCTAACTGAATTAAAACAAGCATGAGGGAAATTGACAGAAGATGAGGTGACTATTTACTTTTAGCTAGGCTAAGTCTTCTTCGCTTAAGTATATGGTTACATCAACTGATGTAGTATTTTCTAAATTCCCATCCTCAATAACAGTAGATGTTGTAAAAAGTTAAGTTACTGGCAGAGGAAACAAGAATAAAGCAAGCTGAACCAAAGATGAATGATCAACCCTCACATGCATTTCCAGTTTACAAAGGAAGAATAGTTCCCGAAATATCAAGGTGGGAAGAAATTCCAAGACAGCAATAGGAAAACCTTAGTTCTAGAATTTAATGGAAAGTGTTACAACTGAGGTGGTAGGGGACACAAACGTTACCAGTGCCAAGTTAGCTAGTGAACATCAGGCGAGCACCATTCAGGACACAGATGAACATTGTGATATAGCCTTCCTGGCAAATGAAAAAATAATGAGGAGTGCTGTCATGTTTCTAATGAATGTAGTGGTGCAATGAATCAGTTAAAAGTAAATTTCTTTAATATATCTCAGACCAAATCAGGATCAAAAATACAATAAATGTTGCAAAAGCTGGGGAAACAGCTATTTCCACTTGTAAGGAGAACATACATTTACAGAGTTGGGAAGGAATCAATGTTACTCTCAAAAAAGTTATGTTGTGTGACCAGCCGTCATTGAATTTACTGACTGTGAAGAAGACGGAAGAAGGTGGACTCAGTGTCAATTTCAAAATAAACATGTCATAGTATATAAAACCAGGACTGTTGTCACATCTGGCCATTTAGAGAAAGGGCTATATGTAGTAGCTAATCATTTTCAGTATTTTAGAAAACCATGTCAGTACTAGCGTTACTCCATCCTAGAATGGGTAGGTAATTCATGCTTGTATATCCTACCCAAGGTATATGCGAAGTCTGCGTGATGGGGAAGCAGTCGAGAGTTCTGTATGTCAAAGAACTATTTCAAAAAAGGATTCCATGACGTATCCTTAAGTGTGTGTGGACCGATTTCCCCACCTACATACGAGAATAAAAGGTATTTTATAACTTTTATTGACAACTACTCACACTTTGGTATTGTGTATCTTATGGAGAGGAAAGACGAGGTTGATAACCATCTAGGAAAATATATAGCTACAGTGGAAACAAAGCTTGGTCGTCACATAGAACGTCCAAGACGTGACAGTGGTGGAGAATATATTTCAGTCAAGGACTTGCATGTTTCCTGGGGAGTTGCTGAAAGATATAATTGTACATTACTGGATTGTGCTAGATGTTTGATTATTGATGCGGGTGGCGAGAAGAGTCTGTGGGGAGAAGCCATTCTACTTCCATAACCAACTGGCTAGAAACAGCATCATTGCCAGCAAAAGTTACTCAAGTGGAACTATGACATGGTTTTTGTGATTTAAGTAAAATAGAATTTTTGGCTAAGTTGCATATACTCATCTTCCTAAAGAAGAACCGGGAAAACTTGGTCCACATTTCCAAAAATTGTTTCTTGTTGGATACTGTGACAACAGGTATAGGTTGTGGGATCAAGACAAAGGGAGAAGTGATTTCTGCAAGGTCCATGATAGGCTATTTGATGAAAATAATAATTTTCATACTGTCTCTAGCATACAAGATGGGGAAATTCCAGCATATGCGAAAGACAAATATGTAGCCTACAACGCGCAAAAAAAGATCAGAAGGAGAACCATCAGTGACGGAAGAACTAGGACTGTACCGCAGTGTAAGAGAAAGATGTCCTTCCAGAATATATGACGGTTTCTTTGGCATTGTCAGTCTCTGAATACTCTTCTTCTACTAATTTTTGCAAGGGTTTCAAGTCACCAGATTGGAGGCAAGCCATAGAAACTGAATTAAAGACACTGACTGACAGTAAAATGTGGACTTCAGTGGAGCCTCCTAAAGGAGTTAACATTATTGACTAACGTTGGGTATTCTCTGAAAAAACCTGTAGAGTTTCTTTGAAGACAGAAGGACTGGCGGCACGTGGATACCAGCAACACAAGATTGGTGAAGAGCATGTCTATGCACTGGTGGCCAGAATGACCACTCTCAGATGCCTGCTAGCTGTGGCTATAGACCACGACTGGACCACTCATTAACTTGAATGTTAAGATATCATTTTTAAATAGCTCTCTTCCTGAGGATATGGAGGTCTACATGAAACAACAAAAGGGTCAACAGATGAGTAATAGTGATAAAGAATGTACGTGTGTGCACAATGCAAAAGGCATTGTATGGTTTGCATGAAAGCCCCAAGGTGCAAATGTATTAATGATCAATTAGTGAATATTGGTTTTTGTAGATCTAAGTCTGACCCATGTTTGAATTCAAAAGATAGGACACACAGTGAATATTAAGAATCACTACTCATCGTGTACCAGCCAAACTATTGATTTTAGACCCATACTTAACTAACGAAAAGCGTTTCTAGAAACGTTATAAATAGTTCTAAACCTTATTTGAGTTAGGTTAGGTTATTTTAAGTTAGGTAATATTAGGTATAGAACCGATATCATGGACATACGCCATTGCTTGCGAATGTTGCCGTCTTGCAGAAAACATCCACAAAAAAACGAAAAACAACAAAAAACCAACAAAGTCGAGCGTTAGCTGTTGTCAACAAACAAATAACATACATACAGTCCTAGAGAGGGACATAGTCGTAGCCACAAAATGGAACAAACGGCAACATTCGCAAGCAATGGCGTATGTCCATGATATCGGTTCTATACATAATACCAACCCATTGCAAGAATCGTTCAAAGATCACAGGTAATATTAGGTTAGGAAGTTATATTAGGTTATATAACCTAAGCTAACCTAACAAAAAAATTACGTAGAACTACGTATAATGTCTTTAGAAACATTATTCATTGAAACACAGAACTATCCAATCGTTTCCTAAGGATGAAACATAATAGGTTTACGACAAATTGGCTATCTTCTACATCCAATATAACACTTGGTGCGTGTCTCATAAAAATCTAATAAATTTAATCAATTTATTCAATTATGACTTGTAAACTCTTTTTGGACAAATAACATAGTTGTCTGCTCGCCGCAAAATTGTAGTCCACCTACGGCTAAATACATTTCCGAACACCAAATTATTACTAATTACAAAATACACGACATTAAAAAAACAGGAGCTAACTTTTAAATTTTTTCTGGGACTTTTTTTTATTTTCAGCAGCAGACATCAAACGTCAACAAGAGCTCTTGGTCTATGCAGCAACACACCATATGGTAAAATGCTAATATCAACCTAACATAATCGTAAAATCACTCACCCCCACATCAAGTAATTGGTCTTCACATGCTTTGGCCACGAAAATTCGCCGAATATTATTTGATTATCGCGTTCAATAATTTCCTTTTTATTGACATTGTATTGCCGTAACAAACTCAATGGATCAGCCATCTTTACTGTACATAGAACGCATGAAAATACGCAATGGGAGGTGCAAAGTAAAGTGACATCTGGTGTAGAATTACTAAACCTTTCGGAATGGTGATACCGACTGCAGACGCTGTATTGTACTATGGTTAATTCAACTCAGTAAATGCCAATAAAAATTAACTCTATAAAGTTTCACGTAAATTAATAAGTTAACAGATACTAAGTCAGCATGTGTCCTACGTAGACTACAAAGTTCCTACAAAAATTAAAAAAAATGTTTTTGACGCAATGTTTAGTAGGCATTTACAATACTTAAGCCTTATATGGGGCACAGCTTCTAAAAAAATATTACAACTCCTACAAGTGATTCAAAATAAAGCAGTCAAAGCCACCCTTTGGCTATCCATTTTCTATGGCACATAAAGATGTTTACGAAACAAGCCAAGTTCTTCCCGTAAAATATCTTTATCTATACAATCTCCTTATATACATCCACAATAGCACTGACAGGTCAAACAACAACTCTGCTAAAAATAAATATAAAGCCAGACATGCTGAGGATAAAGTTTTATGTACCATAAATTCAGAATATGGAAGAAAACGTGCATATTTTCAAGGACATCAACAATATAACTCACTACCAGCAGAACTAAAAACCCAGTATAAACTAAAAACCTTAAAAAAAAACTACTAAAGAAAGAATTATTAACCAAACTGACCTCAAGCGGATCACTATTTGCCTGTTAAAATAACTTATTTTTCTAATATACTTGTATATATTGTCCTATCTGCAGTAAATCTGTTGTGATCTCTCATCAAATGGCTTTATGTAGTTTTGTTGTATGCAGTTAGTTCTGTGATTTTTCTTACATTACAATGTCAGAGTACGTTTGTATAGAAGTTTGACTGATAATTAGCCTAGTTTTCTACTGTCTCCTTTGTAGTATTACTGTTTTGAAGGCAATCACTTTGTACTGTATGTTAGTGAGGCGTAGCCTTAATAATGAACATTCTCATAGTAGGAGCTTGACTAATTTATTTATTTTTATTTATTTATTTATTATTATTCTAAATTATACAGTATTAGAGTAAAAAAAAATATGATTACATGTCTCCTTGAGCAAGAGGATTGCTCCTGGTGGAGACTGACAATTTTCATATTTCAACAGAAGGCAGAGGTAGATAATACTTGATGAACACTTGAGATCAATACATAATAGCACATGAGATCAATAAGTAAGAGCACATGAGATCAA
>PNEQ01071113.1:0-16474 GCA_003012365.1 Medauroidea extradentata
GTAGTCCTAAAGTCAGTATCCCTAAAGTGAGTAGCCCTAAAGTCACTAGCCCTAAAATTGTTCGCTCTCAAAACCGTCAGTAGCCCTAAAGTCAGTAGTCCTAAAGTCAGTAGCCCTAAAGTGAGTAGCCCTAAAGTCACTAGCCCTAAAATTGTTCGCTCTCAAAACCGTCAGTAGCCCTAAAGTCAGTAGTCCTAAAGTCAGTAGCCCTAAAGTGAGTAGCCCTAAAGTCACTTGCCCTAAAATTGTTCGCTCTCAAAACCGTCAGTAGCCTTAAAGTCAGTAACCCTAAAGTCAGCAGCCCTAAAGTCACAAGCCCTAAAACAATTTTAGGGCTAGTGACGTGTACCCGAAATTATACGGGTTCGAGTAAAAAGTCAACCATAATATCGTTAATTTCATAATTAGCTAAAACCATAGTATTTACTGCCTTGAAAAAAGTCAGCCAACATGGAGAAGACGAATTTAAACAAAACTGCCGGACGGATTTGTGATATCTGGTCTCGTTTAGGCGTAAGAAATTAATGTCGCTAGAAAGTTGAAACTAGAGATCATGGCCTTAATATGTGTGATAGCAGCGGATGTGGTTCTGTCTGTGTCACACTAGAGGTTATATCATCAGCGAAACTGTCAAACTCAGAAACTCGCAGTAAATGTTCGAAATGACATCCTCCTCCTACATCACACACAGGCACATGTCGTATCATGTATGACGCATCTTGTCAAATATCTTCACATCTGCCATGTAGGATACAAATGAGGGCATCAGCGTATACTTGTATCCATAACATCATTCATCTAACAACATTACTGTTACTACAGATTACCTTGAAACACATTGAACTAAACTTTCAGTAATAACTTAGAAACTAAGTATTTCCGCACCTATGTGTATACTGTCTGTGTAATTTTTGCCTTCTTACACAGTAAAAAGAATTTGTACATTTACAAGGAAATTCTTGTAACGTAATATCAGAACATTATCAGTCAGATAATAAAAGTAAGATGTCAGAAACCTTTTTAAAGTGGTTACAAATATCGTATACAACTTTGGGAACTAGTAAAATAATGCTAATGAGCAGATTTTTCGAACTGAAACTAAATAAACCTAGGAGACCTTTCACATTTTACAAAACATTTCGTACTTTCACAAAAAAATTTTTTGGAAACTAGTTTCCAAAAAAAATTTTTGTAACACTACAAGCAATTATTGTAAAATGAAACAGATATTAGCTGTAAATATACAAAATTTGTTTGTAGATTTACAGAAATGTTTGTAAATATACTAAGAAATTTGTAAATTTACAAGATTTTTGTAAATTTTACAAAATATTTTCGTAGTGTTACAAAAAACGTTTTCGGAAACTGGTTTCCAAAAAAACCTTTTTGTGAAAGTACAAAAAATTTTTTACTGTGTATTTTGGTGTAAGAAACCCACCCTGTAAGTTTGTGAAAGTAATAGTGAAATATCCTGTATGTGTTGTTTAGACAGATTTTAAGTCCCATCGAGAACAATTTAACATAAGTTATAAGTCCATTTATCTTTCCTGCGGCCATGTGTCTGAGCACTGTCGTATAAGAACAGGTCTGGATACTCGCCTGGAAACTTGACCTCCTTGTTGTTTGGCTGTAGTTCACCAAGTTACCGAGAATATTGTGTTTTATTGGCGCTGTAGTTAGGGCGGTTGGACACAAACTCCGCCCACTTCCCTCCCACTAAGATAAACAATTTATCAAAACGAATTTTTTATCAATTTATGAAATACTTCCTTCGCTCACAAATTTAAAAAAAGGCTGCAGCAATCTTTATTTTCTTTATAACGTTGACAATGGAAAAAAAGTGGACGGAGTTTGAGTACGACCGCCTGGAAAACAGCGCCAAGAAGCACGACAATCTCGGTAACTTGACGAACTACAGCCAAACAACAAGGGGGTCAAGCAAAATACATTGTTAGATAGGCGAGTGTCCAGACCTGTTCTTCTACGACCGTGGTCTGGGGTAGTCGGGGTTCACGTGCAGACCACAATGCCCTGGGTTGAAATACCGGACATTTGATGTTTCTGTAATACAAATTGGGGATGTCAGGAAAAATCACCTTCATTCCGTTATTATCAACATACAACATACTCGGCCTTCATTCAAATACATACCCGGCGCCTTGACTTATTCAATGTCGCTGAGATACATTTAAATGTAGTTTGAAAACTTTAATAAAGGATTGAAACATTACATTATTCGTAACAAACCTATTGGCCATTTTTCGTTGGAAATGTATCAACGTTTTTGCTAACATGTGGTTCAGTAATCAGGGATGTGCTGGCACAGATGCGGTTGTAGTGCTTCGAAGATAAATTCAGCCTTCTCTAACGCTGTTAAGGGGCTAACTACTACGCACAGTTAAAACCAGTTGTTATTGTCTAGACAGCTTGTGATTAGGTTCTTCGTAAGTTGCTGGTAAGTTTTAGATACCAACTAATAATATTTCCTAGTCGTCTGACAGCAAGCACACATGCATTAAACGTATTTTTTGTAGGTTAAACTGTCAACTTTAATTATGAAACATGTCCGAAAAGTCAGGATACGTTTTGTATGCTTGTCTGGTATCTTGTGATCATGACTTGGCTGTAGCTTGTTATCGGATACAATAAGTGTTATTGGATACGGGTGTTGTCACTGAAGTCCGTCCTTCTGTGCAATGTTAGGATAAGATACTTAGAGTGAATGTACTTTTATAATAATATAAGATGTGGATTGTGTTATCATCACCTTTTGTTCGGACTTTCGAATAGATGCAATCATTTAACCTGTAGGTCTATTCACAGTATTTTGTGTTGGGACCCAAATATTTATTTGTTTATATCAGTTGTGCGATTCCTATAACTGGAACACAATGTATAATAATGGTATATTTGTCCTTAGTCTGCCTATTAGGTTGATCTGTTTTATTGCTTATCTATTGCTTGTCATCAGCCTGTATATTAGTTTAGTATGTGGTATTACTTTTGTTTTTACTTTATTATGGTGTAGCAGTTTAGTAGGGTGTACTATGTCTTGTCGAATTTCTTGTACTTGCCTTATCATTCCTCTGTGTTTCCTTGATGTGTACTGAGAATAATAGTTTCACCTATAATTACTATAACTTAAATAATGTGTTGACAGTTGTTTCGTATGTGTCTGACCAATCTTACTATGTATTTTCTGATGTATTCAACCTGCCGTCGATATTTCTGAGCAAGCGCACGCAGGCAGATCCATACTCGAGCTCTGCTCCATGGGATCAAACTTGCTTGAGTATCTGTGATAATGGACGACTTGAAGTACACGCCCCCTGACGTCACACCGTAAGGGAAATACTGTGGGAAACAAAGCTTGTTTACAAACATGCCGATTTTTTGGTTGGTAATTGCAAAAAGCAAAAATGTTGCGCATGCATAGATTTGCACGCGAGGGTAAAAAATATTAGTTTCAATTTCCTGGTTAAGATACGCAAACACACAAGATTAATGTTTACCTGAAAAAACGGCAAATTCCAATCAAATAATCAATTTTCTTGACGTACATCTCATCCGGGACATGTGAAGCCAAACAGCTAAATGAAGGTTATGTTTGGCTGCGGTACCTATCCATGGAGATAGGAATTGTATCCCACACTTTACTGAAGCTCCTCCTCTTCTCAAGTCGTCCATTGCGTGTAATAAGTTTTGGCAATAAATTAAATAAAATAAAAAAAATTGTTTTCATGAAAGCCATACTAGAGCTACTTTGACAGCAAGATATTCGCCGTTAATTTTCCATATAATAGATAGTAATTATTTAAAACATTTGCGTTTAACTAACCAAACGCAGTGTAATAGGCCTTCCTTTACTTTCAGGGCACTTCTCGAAAATTAGATACTAATGTTTATTTAAGTAAACTTCACATCTAGTCGACAGCAAGGACGTCAGATACACATATGCAACTTCACACAAGGGCAAGAATTTGAAGAGGAATTGGTCATGGACCATGTTCAGGCATCATCCAAGCATTTGCTTGGAACTATTTTGAAAAAAAAAAAATAATAATATTAAAACTATAAATAAAAAATTAAAAAAATTAAATTCGAACTCAGGATGCCCGGAGCCAAGCATCGATCCCGGGTCCTTCCAATTCCATGTCCACGATAGTAATAAACCGCTAATGTTGGAATCACAATAGCGCGACGGACGCGATGCGATGGTCGCAATGTGAAACTAAATTTTCTCGTTATTGCGAACACTAGTTTGACTTCTTGTCGACGAAAACGGAAAAAGTGTTATATGTAAATAGTTCCTTGCACGTCAGCCATGAAAGATTATTTAATTTTATTACTATTCCGTTTATTTATAATTTAAATTTTTGCATTCCAACGTGTGGAAAATAAAGCAACAATAATAATTATCATAGAAGTGAGAGATATAAGAATAATGTAATAACAAACAAAAATCTCCTTTAAAAGAAATAAACGCAATTTACTACAGATTCACCAGTTTTACCAACATATGAGCACAAAACTAAATTCCCTTTCTTCACCTATGCCGCGTCCGCGACGCAAATGAATTAGAAACCTTTTCCTATTGGAATTCGCGTCGCGTCCACCAGTTTTTGTCGCACTGACGTCACAAAACCTCGACGCTGATTGGCTGGCAAGTTATTTAATTCGCGTCGCGTACTAGGCGTCGTGTTTGTCGCGCTATTGTGATAACAGCATAAGACGTGGTGTATTCGTAGAAGCTGACACGTGTTACGAGCATTGACATCAGTACAATCTCCTGTACTTCGTGTCTGTCACTTACAGGTAGGTGACGTAACAGCGAGCAGGCTAGGGGAGGGGAAGGGGGAACTCCCACATGACATTCACGTGTCAGCCACGTCAAGCTCCGCCCATTGCTCTTGCACTCCCACTGACGTATTTAGTAACATATTTATGAAGTGCACATAATATCCTCTATCTCAAACACGTGGTTGTTTGTTGTTACACAACAATAAGGCCATGGTCTTTCATTTATTTCAAACAATTGTAAATAACTCAAATATAATTTAACTAAATGCTTTAAAAATTTTTGAGACTGTGTATAGTCATACGATACGCAATGCTGTCAGAACGTTTTTTTTTTTTTTTTTTAATAATGTACCGTTTGCTAGGAAAAACATAATTTTGCTTCATTTTGGCTTATTTTGACTACAAAATATGTAATATTTCAGGGGCAAAATTCTAAAAATCCGTTTGGTGTATTGCAATAGAAAAATTAATACACAAACGATGCTATATCAGTGTTAAAACTGTAAGAATGGATGTTTTATGTATGCATTAATTTGCGTTAAAAAAAATATTTTCGAAGCCACTGCAAAAATAAAGAGCGAGTCTTTAAGGATATACTGTTTTTGCGATAATAATTTATTTAAGCTTAAACGATAGCAGATGTCAGAAAATTGTCTGGCAGTTTTGTTTAGAATTGTTTTTACCATGGTAGCTAATTTTTTCAATACAAGAAATTGCACAGTTTCGACTTAAAAGTCAATTATCCATAATTTCGTTAACTGCATAATTAGCTAACGTATTAACTGCCTTGATAAAATCAGACAACATGGAGAAGACGATTTTAAATAAAATTACCAGACAGATTTTCGATATCTACTCTCGGCTAGGCGTAAAAAATTAGTATCACAAACAAAGCAGAAACTAGTAAAAATAACATAAGCACGAGCAAGATACATTAACACGTACGTAGATCACGTAAAATAAATTCCAACTATCTCGCATGTGATTGGACAAGTTTTGGTAAATTAAAGTTTAACACAGATTTGAGGAGGTGGTAAAAAGGGGAGGGGGGACTTTCAGCCGTGTAGGCCCTCCCCTTGGCCATCTACCTCACGCTTCAAATGCGTCGCAACGTATTCGTAAACAGGTTTTTTTTCCTACGAAAATATTCCACGTGTTCCCGTTATGTCAACGTACCAAAAGAAAACAAACTTCAGGCAAGATCGGAACCTCATTATTAAGATGCTCATTAAAAACACTGTTTTTAAGCCATCCAACATGGCTAAATACGACCTTTTACATACTGCCGTACTTCAAAATGTACTAACCGGATGTATGTGAAACTCTGATTGCGACCTGCACTGAACTTAGTTGTAGACTTTCCACCAATAAAATTATATGGTCACCGCTTAGTTCGGCGGGAAGCTTGCACGCTAGTTCAGCGCTTGGCTCGTTGAGGCGACGCGACATTTGATGCGCACTTCAAGGTCGACCTTACTGCTCCGTCGCTTTTGAGCCTCTCACGCGCGGGTAGGCGGCGCCCTTAAGAGTTAGTGGATACTAGCATTTTTTTTTTACGTTCGTGGCACGGAAATAGGGGAGGCGATAAGTCGAATACTACACATCCGTCAAACATCGCGCAGTGTTTTCGTAGAAACCGTTTTTCAATGGGACTTTAAGCGATGACCATATAATTTTATTTGTGGAACGTATGTGGTAAAGACCAATACAGGTTTATATGATTTACTTTTCCGATTACAGTTGATATTTTCTCAGCAACAGCAACGTAAAAACGTAATTTTTAGAACTTTTGAGGAGCTTAGAAATCAAGTTTTTAAATACTGGACGGAATTTCCAAAATTATAGGAACACAGTTTGATGTGTCTTCTTTTCGTAGATAAACGCACTGGGAAAATGTTTAATAGTTGTACAATAAAACTATTTTCTGTACCACGCTACATCACGGCTCACGCGCCAGGTACACCGACTTTTAAATAAAACTAGATAAATTGCAAAATTGTAATTTTGTTAGCATTACTTCAATTCTCAAAATTACCATACCTATGAATCGCAAACAATTGTAAATCAACTGTGTATATTATTAATAGGTGCGCTTTTCCTGCAGAAGGAGATTGGTAATAAATGTTAAATATTTTAGAATCGTCTTAACTTGGCAATGACTACAACGTTACTTAACGATACAGTGCTGCCATTACATTTGAATTATTTACGTGTGATTATGTGAAAATTATCAATATATATTAATTATGTGTTAACTACTACGCAATCATACATGAACACTTCCATTGATATAACTGGACTGTGGCGTAACGTAAATATTTCAAGAACTACAGCTACTATTTCAATAGGTTATGGTCACCACTTAAAATCGTATACAAGTAATGTTTCGATAAGAAGCTGGGGGCCGCGATGGACAGATGGTTAGACCGCTCGCCTCACACCAAGATGATCCTGGTTCGATTCCCGGCGGGGTTGGTCCCCGGATTTTCGCATGTGGGAATCGTGCCGGACGATGCCGCTGGTCGGCGGGTTTTCTCGGGGATCTCCCGTTTCCCCTGCCCCTTCATTCCGGCGCTGCCCTATTCTCACTTCATGTCACCCCCACCAGCGCTAAAGACTCACTCGATTAAAAGCTTGCTCACTAGTTAAAGGCGTCCAAATTTACATAAAACTCGGATAAAACTTTTGTTAAGTTATTACAGACAAATTTTAAAATTTGCAATCCAGCTAGCATTAAAAATGATTCACATTTGCGGTTATGCTACTCTCTCACTTACTCTGATTATGTAGTTCGGCATAACTGTCATTGTTTGATAAAATTATATAAATAAATTTCTTGAATATGTAAAAAACAGTTGAAATTTAGCTATTAAAAAAAAGGAAAAAATTAAAAAGGCTGTGCTGCAAAATAAGTTAATGTGAATTAACTGCATTATTACTACAAAATATTATATTGCTGCTATTTTTCGAAATGAAGAAAACATTTATTGATAACTCACTCAAAATAAAATACTCTTATTTAGTCCTGCAATTAGAAATTTACGTTTAAATCATATTCGCGCTTTCTCAGATAGCTCTTATGAATCTTAAATTTCAATTAGAGTACAATTTTTAAATTACGGACATAAAATGCGACATTATACTATAATGAAGTGCTAAATAAAATTACTACATACACACAAATATAGGCGAGAATCAGATAAATGTATCTCATTTGGAAGGTCAACCTACAATGGAGCAGCGCTGGAATGAGAGGACTGGTGAATATACATGCGAAGATCTGCAGATCACCCGGCAGGATTTGAACCCGAGTCACCGTGATCCGACACTCAACCGTCGCTGCCCCTATGAGTACCCTAGCAGCGTGAAACCAAACTACGTAACAGTTAGATTCCTTATTAACATGAACAGTGTTAATTTACACAGAAGAGTGAGCGGTATTCCTTTTATACTTCGTCATGCGATTGTTAGTGTACCAAACTAGCCGCTTTCATCCACCCAGATACAACATGTTACCCGGATTAGAGTCGTCATTACACTGCTCGGGGGTTCGACTCTGCGGCCATTTAAAATTTTAAGTTGGTTTGCAATATCTCAGGAACCGTTCGTCTGAATTGAACGTCAATGGGTACAATGACAGAACTTACTGTTTGCATTACAACCACAGTTCTATAATTTTAAATGTCCGCCATTTAGAAAATAAGCAACGTCCTAAATTTTGAGGTTTTTCATGCAATAACTCAGAAACCTTTTAACTGAATTTGATCAAAATTTGTGTTTCGGATTTAGTTTATAGTAAATATTTAGTAACAAATTCTGTAGTAATAGATTAGTAGTAGCAGTTATAGTGGAAGTAGAGTAGTAGTTGTAGTAGAGTAGTAGTTATAGTAGAGTAGTAGTTATAGTAGAGTAGTAGTTGTAGTAATAGAGTAGTATTGGTTATAGTAGAGTAGTAGTATAGTAGTAGAGTAGTAGTGGAGTAGTAGTAGAGTAGTTATAGTACATTAGTAGTAGTTGTAATAGTAGTAGAGTAGGATAATTATAATAGTGTATTAGTAGTAGAGTAGTAGTAGTTATAATATAGTAGTTGTAGTAGAGTAGTAGTAGTAGTTATAGTAGTAGAGTAGTAATACTTAATAGTATTAGTCGAGTAGTAGTAGCAATTATAGTAGTAGAGTAGTAGTAGTTATAGTAGTAGTTACAGGAGTAGTAACATGATGTGGATATGGTATGACGCCTGGAATGAAGGGCGGAGTAAACGGGAGTAGCCCGAGAAAACTCGCCGACATACGGCATCTTCCAGGTACGATTCTCACATGCGAAATTCCTAGTAGCCCTATATGGTGGCATATGTAGCAAACAAACTATTAGCACCGAGGCACAAACTACTTGTACGATGTAAATGGTTTACTGCTACAGCACTATAGTCAACTTAAATAAAACAATGCTGGAATCACAATAGCGCGACAGACGCGGTGCGAATAATATAACTTGTCATCTAACCAGTGTCGAAGCTTCTGCACTGATGCCACAGAAGCATCAACGCTTGTTGGCTTACATGTTATTTTATTCGCGTCGTGTCTGTCGCGATATTGCGATTCTAGAATCATTCTGCGTGTACGTGTGTGTACAAGTCAGAACATGTACGCGTGTACACTGCTGACGTGTAATGTATTAGAATCACAATGCCTTCGCTTTCCACCGGTACTACGAGATACGCAGGCCTAGGTCACAGCCACCGTACTATCGTGGCAACGTCGCACTCTACCTACCCTAGTTGACTGCCACTTGTAGTCGCCTGCTGGCTCGTCGCTCGGGCTTTGCACATTCGACATCGCCACGCCGACTAGCGGCCAAGATTCACAACTGTGACTAGGGTTTTATATATTCTACCCTAAACTAGTGGAAGTGGTGAATAATTGCTTAGCAATTATATATCTAAAAATGCAGAAATCATGGAATTCTACTTTGTGAATATCTGCTGCCATATAACGAAAAAATGTGCGAAATGTATCACACGTGGATATTCATTTAAACATTGCAGTGAACATGCTTGTCAAAGTAAAAAAAAAAAATGTAGCAATACTTGCCTCCTGTGAGGATCGAACTCACGACCCCTGGTTTACAAGACCAGTGCTCTGCCACTGAGCTAAAGAGGCACTTACGTCATTGCATCTTATTAACAACTATAGCAGCAAGTAGCACTGCTTCGATTTTGTACCTTCTGACTCAGATGAAACTAGTGACATAATCGTTACAAAAGCCATCATACACAACAAAAATTCTTCACCATCACCTACACTCTTCTCCAAACAAACTACATTAGAACAAGGTTTTCCCTATAGAATCGTTAGATCTAGCCATAAACGAAACAGAATGTTCTTGGAGGACAAACTCACTGGGGATAAAATTTCAAACGATGTCAAGATGTTACGTAGTGACAGTCAATCCAAAATTATTACAGCAGATCAAAGCTCTAAACCATCAACTCCGCCCTCTACACCTAGAAAACGAAGAGGACCCTCTGAACGACCTAACTAGTCATCTCCACATAAGAAAGGGAAGTTCAGTGGTTCTATTCTTCCGTCTGACAAATGTATCATCAAGGAAGGGACGACAAAATCTCGTCGAAAACATTTTAAATCTGACAACAGTACCGATAGTAACCATACACATCCATATGATGCATCAAGATCAGCTATGGTTACGATTTATGATACCAGACACAACAATTTTGATCCAGTACCTTATACTTCCTGTGAACAAAATCCCACCTGCAGTAAATATGGGGACGGAGGCAAAGTCGATGGCACAGTTTTGGGAAAGCGTTCGTCCTCCCCATTCTGCTCCATCACTGGAACCCAGAGTTGCCACCTGCAAAAAAAGGCCCGCACTTCACAGGCATCCACCACGGAGACCTCCTCCACTACAATGTCGAGCGCGGACCAAACAACCTCACAAAGACCATTAATCGAGTCCTATCATTCCTTCATCTCTCAAGTCCGCTAACTACAGAGGCTTACTGCAGCCTACAACAGATCCGCCACGTCCAACGATTCGTTGCCTATGTACTCCGTATTGGTTTACGAAGGCTCGTTTCGTATGGTATTCATTGGTCAGGATTGAAATCATGTGTAACCAACACAGATGAAACAGACAACATCGGTCCAGACCTCTGTGTTCCGTATTTTGAGGAGAATAAGGATTCACTTCACACCAAAACATCTGCATACCTTAAACAACGAACAAATATAGTAACCACACTTGAGGAAACTATTGCCAAGTACTACACTCGTACTTATCAACAGTTCTTAATGAAGGTACCCGCTTCTGAGCAACGCACTCTACTTCAACTATCTGGAACATCAATGACATCTTACATTAATATCTTAATTTAAATGTATATGTATAATTCTCATTCTACCTCAAAGATTAAAACCCAGCATTACTATGACATCATTGCTGAAAATTAGAAAGACACTGACATCGACATGGATGCTTTGGAATGGCTAGAAATGTTTTTCTTAAAAAACAAGATAAATCCACTAATACCTATAAAAACAATTTAATATTTACATGATTCTTCTGACATGTGTCGTTCGAATTTATTGACAATTCCTAAACACTGAATTTCCAAATTGGCGTTTTCAATCAATAACAATAAGAAACAAAAAAAAAGTATTAACGATAAATAAAAAGTTATATGAAAATGGCAGACTAATTCAGCAAATGTAACATTTCTCACTATTTGTAAACACTTCGAATTTATTTTGTGTGACAGATTTTGAATTTTTTCTCAATTAATCACTGTTGTAGTTCAGCACGTAAGATTTTATGTATATTATTGTTTGTTCTAATCATTGTCTCTATATTTGTATGTCACGATAAATTGTAAAACTGCCGGGTGCTGAATTTCACTCGTGTTGTACCTTTTGCTACATTTGTGATTTTTATGACGTGTTAATCGATTGTAACTGTATTGTGGCGGCTACTTTGCTGTACTATAAAAAAATTCCTTTTGATTCAAGCTCGTTACAACTGGCTGGAATGAGAAGTAGACAAAGGTGTGCGAGATATTTGTCTTAGCCTCCGGTGAAAACAAGCTGTCGAACATTGGTCCGACTTTGACGTGGCGTTACTTCTTGACGGAAACAAGGGTTCATATCTCGCAAGAGCAATAATTGGGCTAGAGCACGGTCGTAGAACAGGTCTGGACACTCGCCTATATATAATGTGTTTTGCTTGACACCCTTGTTGTTTGGCTGCAGTTCGCCAAGTAACCTAGAATGTTCTGCTTCTTTGACGCTGTAATCCGGGCGGTCGGACTCAAACTCCGCCCACTTTTTTCCATTGTTAACATTATAAAGTAAACAAGGATTTCTGGAGAAATGATTTAAAATTGTGAGCGAAGGAAGTATTTCATAAATTTATAATTGTTTATCTTAGTGGGAGAGAAGTGGGCGGAATTTGAGTCCGACCGCCCGAATTGCAGCGCCAAAAATGTATAACATTATCGGTAACTTGGTGAACTGCAGCCAAACAACCAGGAGGTCAAGTTTCCAGGCGAGTGTCCAGGCCACGGTCGTAGAAGTACAGGTCTGGACACTCGCCTATCTACCAATGGTATGGAGTTGACCCCGTTATGACTAAAAGCGCCACTAGCAATAAAGTGTTGTTTTAATATTGCTGTATAGCGTCGTACTAGCAGTTCTCCTTGCACCTCCGACACAAGTTTGCTCCTTGTAGTCCCATTTACGCAATGTTTTAAAACAACCCCAGAGTGCCAGTGGTGCCAATCAGTCATATGAGGGTCAATTTTCAACTCCAAGTGTCCAGACCTGTTCCTCTATGGCCGTGGTCCAGACCTATTCTTCTACGGCCGTGGACTAGAGCTCATTGCGACGAATTCGAACACATTCACTGTTTTGTCTTCCAGATTAATGGCGTCCACTCGTCCACCGCAGTGTTGACGTAGAATTTGGAATATTTTACCTTCTTCAAACACATTCATTCAAACTATAATAAACATTATTATTAGAGTTAAGTTACTAAATGGATGTAGCTGAAGTGGAGAAACAATCAGTGGGATAACATAGCACGTTATTTTTGTTAAGTTATTCGGTTAGGTGAGACGTTTCATTCCTGTTCCATTCGAATTTGTTCGCCACAAGGTACGCTTAGTCACCCGACAGCACATCACCGACTTAACTTTGAATATTGTGCGCACAAAATTTCGTCTTGTTTAAATATTGAAGTCGTGACAAACAGGCTAAAAAAATGTGTTTATTAACATGTATGCTTATAGTGTAGACAAACTGTGAACTTGTTATTCAAGTTATATAATTTCCTATAACCTCTGCTAACACTGTACTGTAAATATATAACATGTTTTATAACTCATAATTTACGACATAAAATGATGTATATAAGATTTTTCCGTCACATTTTTGTGACAGTTATATAACTTACCTTCATTTTAATTTGTAACATGTTATAAAACTTTGTAATATCTTATAACATGTTATAATATATATCGTAATACAGTATGGACGCAGGTTTCCAGGGCCAAGCAAGGCGAGCCAGCCGTGTTCACTTCTAAGTGGCGGTTACAGATGAAGTGACAAGTCTGCTCTGAACGAGTTAACCTCTCATCTGCTCTGCTACAGCTGGTTGGTGGAACGAACCTAGTTTATAACAGCGAAGATACGTCACACGATGTATGAGTTACGGGATTGTCAGCTGTCCTAGCTCCCCTGTTTGTTCCCTCCACCTTATACATGCACGATGACTACTGGAAGATTTAACGTGACTTCCTCATAGGTTATGTTTGTGTGCGTGGTGCACAATATCAAAGGAAAGCTAAAGGTGCTTCTGACCTGCGTTTGTAAGGCAGTGTCACCTCTACTCGCAAACCACTCAACTGGTGTACATGGGTGGGATTTCAGCATTTTGTTTGAGGGGGGGGGGCAGTAAAGAAACACCAATCCAGACAATAAAAGGGAGGGGGCTGGGTCCACCCCTGGAAAAATTCGGAATTCAAGTTGCAAACTGGAGCTATTTAAGTAGTTTTCGGCCAAGTTATTGTGAAAGCTAGTAGATACAGCGAAAGGGCGGTTTATAACCACCAGGAAAAAAAAAAGATTGACACAAAAGTGAAAATAGTGTGCAATTTTTTTCTCTTTCATAAATATTGGGTTGGCAAATGCCTCCCCCCTTGCCCCCCTTAAATCCCGCCCATGCTGGTCTAAATTACTTTGCTGTTATTACATTTTATGTGAGATTTTCTGCAGTGCCCAGTGGCAATTTATTTGTGGGAAATGGGATTGAATTCCAACACATGTTTCTATATTTGTAGTTAAATCCGGTTGGTGTTTTACCAGGTGCAGCAATCTGAAAAAAAATCGTTCTTAGCTATTTTATGGTCTCAACATAATATTCCTAACGAGCGGGCAGCATTTAAAAACTTATTGCGACGTAGCTTGAAGTGAGGGCTTCATTTCGTAGTCTTAAAACTTCTACAAGTATATATAAATACATACAAATAACTTTATGAGATAAACTTTGGCAATGGCATCATAATACATTACTACTTTCATGTCTGTGAGTATGGAGTAAATAAAAATGAATGGCGTAACTGTAATCATAACCAATTCAAAATTTAATGAAATAAAAAAAATGAACTTCAGCTTTCCGTACACCCAAAAATCCTTAAATAAGTTACTTACGAACTCATACACTTAGTTTGTGGTTTAGCATACTAATGAATTTACAGATTTGCAATTATTATTTTAAAGTTATAAATATAACTTTGAGCAGATGATGATTATACACTTGCAGTTGAAAATCGGTATTTTTGAACTTAGTATTTTATTTAGCTGGATAAATAAACATTTAAACCAAGTTTTAAGTATACAATATTTTTTCAAGGTTAAAATGGAAATATATTCGAGCAATTGGTGGTTAGACCAATGCTGCAGACACAAACCCATATTTTTCAAGATTTTTATAAGTTAATTTATATATTATGTTGTACAGCACAAACACAGAACATATTTACCAATTTCGGGATTTATTTTTATGTTTAAAATATAACTTATTTGCAATTGGTACACTATAAAACCTATAATACCAAAATTCGTAAAGTGGACTTTTATGTGTTGGTTGGCACATAAAATAGCACATATCTATCAAATTTGTGAATTATAATATTTTTCAATGTAAAAATAATAAAGATTGTGGAGCTGGTGTTTATGCCCTTTGTGCATGCATGCATAAAACAGTAAGTCAGTATTTCCTACATTTTGCTCAGAACATTAAAACGGACATAACTACTGATTTTCAGATTTGTATGATTATTTTCTAAGCTTTAGTCCATTTTCTCTTATAATGAGAAGACTATATTTAGAGGCAGGGATTTCTGGCGAAAAGAAACGTGCAACAGTTTGTTTCAACGCCTTATGTGCACATCTGCAACTGTGCTTCATGGTTATTGGCAGAATGCATTAGCGCAGAAGCGTCGCACATTTGACTGAGCCGACAGGAACAAGGTTATCGCGACACCACACGTCTGTGATCTGCTGGTAGAACGCCGAGATGCTGGAGGCTAAAAACAGCCAATCACTGACCATGAAGCACGGCTGCATATGTGCCCATAAGGCACTGAAACATTTTGCTGCAGAATTCTTTTCAACAAAAAACATTGGCTCTAATTATATTGTTTACCCAGTGCTCAAACACATGCCGGCGTTAAGTATTTTTTAATTAATGTTTTCGCGAAATGTATGATTCAATAGCTATCGTATTTTTGAAATACATAAAATGATTATCATAACCAGTTGGTTACTGATAAAGTCTGGTTTATTTAATGTTCAACTGTCCTCGATTTGTTAGGAAATAGTAACTGTGATAACTGCTTGGTACATATCTAGACCCACCGGTATTATGAATTCCTTTTACTAACTGAACGACTGCTACCACATGTTCAATATATTCGCAATAAGCTAGAACATATGTTGTTCTTCTCTGTACATCTGGCACAAAGAAGAGAACACTTATGTAGACATTCATTTCAACACTATAATGTTCATGGAAGTGGAAGTAAAAAGTACGACACTTGCCTCCTGTGAGGATCGAACTCACGACCCCTGGTTTACAAGACCAGTGCTCTGCCACTGAGCTAAAGAGGCACTTAGGGTCGTATCTATAAACGGCTTTCGAATAACAACCAACTGCTCAGCAATGCTTTCTCTATGGGGATAGCAGTTGGTTGTCATTCGAAAGCCGTTTATATATACGGCCCTATGTAACAAGGCTTCTAATTAACGATACACAGGTTCCTGTAGTAGTAAGTCGCACTTGTGTAAACTCGGCTATATTAAGAGTGAGACGTGTACGTGAGTGTAAAACGATATACAAGCGATCCCGCAGTGCCAACTTACAGAAACTCAGAAACTGTTTAAGACTTACGGGGACTGGTAGTAACCTTGAAGATAGCTCTCCGTGCCACGTGTTCGAGTAGGCTAAGAGGCGTGGCTAAGGGCCGGGGGCGCGGTTCATCACAGTGACGTGTCTAGAGGAAGTCGCAGTGGTGGGGGTGCGAGCCATCTGCCTTGTCCTTCCCCTATCTCATTGTAAGCCAATCTCCCTGAGAGGAAGGGTCTTGCTGATATACGCG
>PNEQ01071114.1:0-16431 GCA_003012365.1 Medauroidea extradentata
GGGAGCGGGATCCACTGCACGAAACATACACTCATTGACCATGAAGCACAACTGCAGCTGCCTGCACTATCATAGCTGTACATGCCGGGAGCTGGATCCACTGCACGAAACATACACTCATTGACCATGAAGCACAACTGCAGCTGCCTGCACTATCATAGCTGTACATGCCGGGAGCTGGATCCACGGCACGAAACATTCTTCGAGATATAACACTTATTTGCTGTTGCTGGCGCTCAATTGTTTTACAATTGAAATAACTAATAACGAGGGATCTAAAAAAATTCGCGTTTTCTTTTACGCACGCGTTAGAATGCCAGCAACTGTAAGTTGGTGTGACTTTCACAATTGGCCCTTGACTTATTTGACACCACCTGGAAGTCTCTGGGCCAATAATACAAATATATACTTGCCCCATACGACTGCGTCAGCGAGCAGATAACGAACAACTGTTGTCTGCTAGAGTACACATATGTACTTGGAGGCTAACCTACACGTCAATAAACTCGTGAATATTTCCTGTATCTATTAGAGATGATGGTTTATCGTGGGAGGACTTGACTGGTTGCTGGCTTTCAACGTTCGTTTAGCTTATAAAAATATTACGTATAGATGATAATTAAAGGGTGCCGCCTACCCGCGCATGAGAGGCTCAATAGCGACGGAGTCGCATCGCCTCAACGAGTCAAGCGCTGAACTAGCATGCAAGCTTCCCGCCGAACTGTTTTTACTATGGGACACTAAGCGGTGACCATATAATGTTATGGTGGAAAATCTGCAACTAAGTTCAGTGCAGGTCGCAATCTGAGTTTCACGTACATCCAATTAGTACGTTGTGAAGTTCGGAAGTTTGAAAAGGGAGTTTTTAGCCATGTTGGAAGGCTTAGGAACAGTGTTTTTAAATAGTGTGGTGTCTTAACACTGAGGTTCCGACCTTGCCTGAAGTTTGTTTTCTTTTCTTACGTTGACACAATGGGCACAAGTGGAATATTTTCGTAGGAAAATCCTGTTTACGAACACACAGCAACGTATTTGAAGCGTGAGGTAGGAGGCCGCCTTAAGAAGTGCAAAATGTCTCACCAAAAGCAGCCACATTTGTTATACAGCTCGTTACTCTAAGTAGTCAATATGTCATTGGTACGGCCCGGTAGTTTTCGCGAAAAGATTTTTGCCCCACTCTGTTTCAGTGTCTTACGTGCACATCTGCAGTTCTGCTCCATCGCTATTGACAGAGTAATTTGTGCAGAGTTATTATTCATTAGACTGTGCCAATCAGTACATGGATAACTGCCACACATCACGTCTGTGATTTGCGGGTTTAACCTCCACACGCTGGGTGTTACGGCATCCAATCACTGACCATAAAGCAGAGCTGCAGGTGTGCACGTAAGGCACTGAAACAATGTGCTGCAGAAACTTTTTCGCGAAAACTATCGGGACCTATTCATTGGAAATTACCAGAGGCACGATTTTATGGCGAAAAGATTTTTGCAACATTTGGTTACGATGCGTCATGTGCACGTCTACAGGTCTGCTACATCGTCTGCGGTTGGATGATTTTACTCTCACTTGCCTTGGCAAATTATAGACGTACAGGCTCACAATAATCTTATTCTGATTGGTGCAGTCAAACGAGAAACGTGTCTGAACAAAGACACGCTGCCAATAACCTTGAAACAGAACTGCCGATGTGCACGTGAGTCACTGAAACAAAGTGGAGCAAAAATCTACATGTCTAAGTGAAGTAGTTGTGTATGTAGTGTGACAGCGGACTAATATGTAGTAGATAAGTAACACGGGCGAAGGCTTGCAGTAATGTGTGGCTCGTGCTAACTTCCCACCAAGTTACTGCCGTCTTCCTGGCTGGCTGGGTTCAACAACTGCGCTGCCTACCTCACACTTTAGCAGACTATAGTAATTACTAGAGACGGGAATAATTCACGGGTTCACTAACTTATAGGCTATTCTCCAAGAATATAATGTGAGAAATCGTGCAGACAGCGAGCGTTTATTACCTGCTCGCTGACAAAAGTTAGATGGGCCTGTACTCAGTTACAGTTATATTATTGGCTCGGTAACTTGCAGGAAATGTCGAGTAAATCAACAGCCAATTGTGAACGTGACACAGACGTATACTTGTTTGAACTCCAGCTTGTGCTTAAAAGAAAACGAGAATTTTCCAGGTCTCTACCTATTGTGATTGTACTGTAGCATTGGTCGTATTGTTGACTCAGGAATAGTATTTCCTAGAAAGGAGTTCGCAGTCGTTTTATTTCTTAAATTAACTGCCAGTTTTAAGGGCCTTTTCCCGAGTTTTTTTTCAGACTGGTGCTAATAACTCAAATATTTTTTAACCAAAAGTTTTGAAAAAACTTCAGTCAATGTGCAATCACACGGTGCTGCACAATACTATGGACGCGTTTTTTAAGATAATGTACCATTCGCCAGCAAAAACAAATCCTTCATTTTTGCTTATTTTCACGACGAAAAACGTGGAACTTTAGGTAATAATAAAAAAAAAAGACCAGTATAGTTCTACAAAAAAAATTCAGCTACAAATGATAACATATAAGTGTCAAAACTGTGCAGAGAAATTTTGATATGAGTATTAAGTAGCAATAAAAAATTTTTTTTCGAAATCACTGCAAGACTCCGTAACAAGGCCTTCAACCAGTGTTTAATCGTACATGAGTAGGGACATGAATATTTCACGACTTCAGCGACGTCCGCTGTACTGCACGTTGTTGATGCTCAGATGTCTGTCTGTTGGCTGCCCAGTGTGCTGACGGTTCACTCCAGACCAGGTTGGCAGGGATTAGTTCTCCGTACTTGCTTCAATGTTCTCCTGGGAGTTTACAACGAACTGTGCCCCAACTATAGTCACAGAGTAAATGTACGTTCTCTAGGATTCTACCTTCTTCTTCCGGTTATACTAGAACTACGCAGAAAAAAAAAAACGGTTTTGTTGTGGCTTAAAAAGGGTTCGTCAATATACATATTACCAATTTTTGATGAAGGCTGTGCGACTACAGCTGTAGAGGGAAGGTGTACGTGGCTCACTGGCCGAGTGAATGTTGCCATGACGTGTCACGTGGTGGTAGAGGTGTAGGTGTGGGATAACTCATGTTGCCAGCACTGCTCCGTGTATAACGACATTATTGGTTTGATCGACGGCAGAGAGCAGTAATCTAACAACTCGCTCCGTCCTCCTATATTACTCCCACCTTCTCTTCCGCTCTTGGTCGGGGACATATCAATTCACGACCTTCATCTGGCACACCGCTTTTTTTACATCTTCAGTCCCATGTTAGTTTATTGCTATAGATTTTTCAAACACCTGATACTTTGAGAAATATATTCACAAGACCATCTCTTTATTTTTCTTTACCTAAGGAAACGAAATGGATACAATAAAATTATTGTTCTTCACGATCAATTTTTAATTTGTATGTGTTTGTTTACTTCCGATTAGTTTTCAATACGATCCGCATTCCCATGGCATTTTACGCCCGACTCAATCCAATACGATCCCAATTTTTGGAGTAACGACCTTAAGACTCAAGTCCATTTAAATCCAGTTTCCTTGAGCGTTTTCAAAACGGCAAGTGTTTTGGAAAGTATTTCAAAACGACATGTAAATGTTTGAAAGAAATGCCTGATGCTAGTGTAGAGTAGAGTGTAGGTATGAGTAATTGCATACTGCAAGGCAAGGTCGTGGCATGGCGTGATGGCTCACGTGACCTAGTTGAGCCAGGTTATGTGGCTGACGTGAGGCAGCGTCGAGACGCTCCTAGTCCCAAATGTCAGGGGTGAGAGTGTTGGTTCGTGGCCGCCCTCCCTGGAGTACCTCCTACGATCCCTGCCCCTCTTCTCCCTGGGGAACAACGGTCAGGGTACCTGCAGTACTCTCTCACCGGTCCCTGGGGAACACCAGGCAAATGTGCGGGCTAGAAGCTGTCTGTTCATATGTGTATATATATATATATATATATATATATATATATATATATATATATATATACATCCACACAATAATACACCCACACACATATCCATAGATACATACATATATATGTATATATATGTATGTGTATATATATATATATATATATATATATATATATATATATATATATATCTGTGTGTGTGTGTGTTGAAACATCCCATAACTGACCATGACGCAACACTATATACGTGCACATAAGACATTCAAACCAAATGGTACAAAACTGTTATCATGACTGTACACGTAAGCTATTGAAATAATTAGGTAGAAACTGTCTTCACGGAAACTACCAGCCCTAGTCATCGCTTACTTCAAGTTCTCCAGGAAGTACGTAATGAGCTGTGTTATAATCATAGGCATAACTAATAGGGGGGCCACTAGGGCTCGCCCCCATCCCCATAAAAACCAACTAAGGTCTTAAAAATTACAATTAATTTACTATTGAATAATCAGTAGAATATTCAATGTTTAGCAATGAAAACTGCTAAAATTGCACTATTTTGCACCTTGAAATCCGAAATTTTCCCGGGGAAGGATCTCCGGACCCACCGCTTGAAGATGTGGTGGGTGATCCTTTATAATATTCACAGGATAGCCATCCTTCCCCGTCTGAAATTCATAAATTCTGACTACGTTACTGATTACAGGCAGGGGTAGCTTGAGTATAACAGTATTCACAGAGTTGTGCCCTCTCCAAAAGACCATTCTAGTTGCGCCTATGGTTATAATTACACTCGCAGTACAAATGTACAGTTCATGCGGATTCATCCTACCTTGCCCTGCATCAAATATTCAAGTACTTCTGGGTATTTCGCGGATTCAACGACCAGCCAGGCTGGACTCCACAGTTCTGTACACACTATGTCCTCGGCTACATGTACAATTGTGTGCTGCTCCAGTATAGCCTGTTCACTTTGGACCGAGCACGATTCGACATTTGTAATAACCAGAAACAATATCTTATTGCGGCCAAAGTTTTCAGTGTGGTTATACGTTTATACTGGTTTTTAGTTTCATGACAGTTTTCATATTGTAAATAGTAAAGATGAATGTATAACAGCTGAAGCAGTGCTCACTTTATCGGGAACCGTATGTAAGTGGCCAGTTGTACGTATGTTCAAACAATAACGAGAAGTATGCATGTCTGTAACTATTGGCTTATGACTGAGCAGTGGATCAATATTCTCTTCCAGTGCCACCAACCCCGGCTCCAATACAAGCACATTTCCGAGACCGCATATCATCTCAAATACACCCCCTTCTCGTTTTTAAATTATATTTCCATTTGGTTTGACTCTGCTTAACGTATAACAACATTAATTTAATAAGATATTTTGCGTGTTTACGTACTAAAAGAAAATTTCCTTAGGAAGTCTTCCCTATAAAATTATTTTGTAGCAAGCAAAAATAATTTTCTGATGACCACAATATTTCAATGGCGACAGCAAAACATTTTTGTGGTGAACACAAAATAAATTTTGCAGGACGAATACCTGTATAATATTTTAAAACTGCCTCTAAATATGTTTTTTATGAATAAAATTTTAACAAATCCATACAGGGCCGGGTTCATTTGCCACTCTCCCCCACCAACACCGGGAAAACATATTTGTCAGTTGCCCCGTACCATTCTCGTAGGTTCTATTGGTTGGGACCCTGGCTTCCTGCGAAAAGAATTTAGCCCCAGTTTGTTTCAGTGCTGTACGTGCACATCTGCAGTTATGCTTCATGGTTATTGGCAGCGTGTTTATATGAAGAGCCGTATATCATTTGTCTGAGTCAATTACAATAACGTTCCTACAACACCACACGGCTGTGATTTGCTGGTAGAATACCAAGGCTGGTGAGAGTTAAAATATCCAATCACTGACCAAGTATCATAACTGCAGGTTTGTACGTAAGGCACCGAAACAAAGCGGGGCAAAATTATTTTCGCGAAAAACCAGGGTCCGTCCTAATCGGGTACATGTTTAAACATTTGAACTGTTCTGTGTGTTTTTGTCTCAGACACCTGGAACATTAAAATAAAAAATAATAATAACTACTATTGAAGCGGTTAATGATACTTTGCTGTCGTGTCGCAAGTGTTTAGCATGCGCAGCATGAGAGAAGACAAGAGAGAGACAGAGAGAGATGCTTACCACGTGACACGACAATGAACAAGGACAAACACATATCGCCTCGTGTGTGCCACGTCACGCCTAGGCTAAGACTGTTGTTGCCATGGCAACCTAGATACAGGCGCAGAGACAGGCAACTCCCCAGGTAAATGTTTCCCGCGGTTATCTCGCTAGATTTACTGTCGTGTTGTTATTTACCGACAGAACAATCGCTGCGGCGCGCCGGTCCTCCCGGATGTGTTCCAGCTTGTCACGAGGTCACAGAACAGACGAACGTGTAGAAGCAAAACTGCCGCGTATACAAACACTATACTCACCCTAAGTAAACCTTCAGATAGGGACAAGAAACTATCTGGCATTTTCTGTACTCTTACATACTAAATATTATTAATCATCTGGTGAACATTTAGTTAAGTTGCTATGTTTAGTTCATGATAAACAGAGCACTTTTGAAGGCCATTTTGTCTAGAGTGATAATTAAAAAAAAATTATTTATTATTGTGACTGTAGATGATTATTTATTGCGGGAAACTTGACTGTTCGCTGGGTTTCAACGTTTGCTCAGCTTACCAGAATATTACTGGCTTTCCGTTGTGTGTAGAGTTGTGTATATTGGAAAGAGAGTGGAGTTCTGTTCCGGCAGCCGCAGTGTGCACATCGTGTTCACTGCCATCTACCAGTCTACCAGACCTGCAGCTTCAGTCGCTCATCTGTGTGTTGGATACGTAACCGTGACAACTAAGACACACAGTGTGAGCGGTAAATATGGCCATAGATCGGATAGGCAGGTTATTTAGCTAGTGAGTTTAAATTCATTTTAGGCAAGCTAGCAAGTGCTTGGCAACGAGGGACTTTGAAAGGTTTCCTGTCTGCTGCTGTTTTAACAGCGCCAGACAGTTTCTACAGCTCTTCATTAGCTTTTTATTTTGTTTAGTGCTAGTGTAGTATACACCTAGTCGTTACATTGAGTAGTTAATACACTCCCATTACCCCCTCGCCCCCCCAGGCATCATGGCGGATGCCAAAAAACGAAAAGCGGACGATACAGTCCACACCACTAACAGCACATGCATGGATTGCGGGTTCGGAACCTCCAGCCAACAAGAGCAAGTGTCTTCCGCCCCTCAGGCCCCTAAATACAATTTGAGGCCAATCACAGTGCATCACAACAGTGACTGCACTTACGGGATGGTCCTTACACTGTTTAAGGACCAACTCAGCCAACCCAAGAAAAATCGCCTAGTCCCTCAAGGGGTCCAATACCTGCCGCAGACACCCGAGGACTACAGACTGGCAATCCAAGTGTTGGAATCCGTCAGCGTCCCCTTTAGTGTCCTGACCCCTCGCAATGAGCTGCCCCTCAAGGTCGCGATCAAGCGCCTTGAGAAATCTCTGCCCATCTCGTGTGATTTAAGATTGTTTTCAGGTATCTACTGGAGATACGGGAGGACGAGGCGCCTTAAAACCTCGTCCTCCACCAGTGCATTGTGCTAACACACAGTGCACTGGTTAAAAACCAGCGCTCTCCCAAAAATAAAGAAAAGGAAATAAATAAATAAAGAAAGAAACAAAGCCCCCCCCCCCAGCTCCACTCTTACTTCACAACTCTATTAACAACTTGGACTTTCCTACTTTTCCAGTGCCATTTTTATTTTTAATGCATGTAACTGCTGAGTGGTTACACTCCTATTCTGTCGAGAGGGTTTTTACGGTACTATGCCGGTTTTTCCCTCTCTCTTCTTAGATTATGGCTTAGCTATAGGTACACCTGGTAGACATGGCCCCAATCGCGGCCATGTCTGACCAATCCCTCTCTGCCGCGATGCATACCTCCTCTGCATGAAACTTCCCCCTTGTAGGCGTATGGGGCTCAGCCCTGAGACGCACTTAGTCCCGCTCCTTCCCCGGGCCTCACACATAACACAGTAGTTAGGGTAGGTTAGGAAAAAAATAATTTGTAGAGTTGTGGCGCTATTTGACTGAGCCAGTAAGACTCCGCTATTGTAATATTTGATACCTGTTATTGGTCTGCAGACAGCTATGTTGTGTCAGACGTACATAAGCTAATCATATATGTTGGAAGAAACTACAGTATTTTCAAGGGTATGTTCGCTCAAAACATTTTCGCGATATACCATCATACCTAACCATAATCTCTAATGATGATTAACCTGGGGAAAAAATCGACTGTTTGCTAGGCTTCAATGTACTGTATTCATATCTGACTATTTTCTTTCATTGCTGGAGAGTCGCTGTTATAATGAACCAATGATAATACTGGTGCGCTATAACTGGACGTCTGTGATTTGTCTGTGAACAACTACACCCTGGCACTTTGTCCAATCATACAAGGCGCAGGAAGCGACACTGATATAGGTCGTTCGGGATAAAGCGAGCACTAAAGATTTAACCTTTGAAAAAAATCACCAGTTGTTACTGCATATAATTCAATATCAACAATAGTTACCTTAGAACTTGTATGGTTGGCAGCGATTTGCTGAATGTACTTCCGTGTATTTTCCTATTTAAATACAACAGTACAGAAATGTACAATTTATTTTAAACGTGCAAACATAAAGTGACGTGTCCAGAGAGGTTAGACATTTTCCCGTCGTTAGCAGGTACGCGCGGAAACATACGAATTGGCTGAAAATGTAAATTTAGCAGGGCTTTTGTGATTGCTCACTTTATACCGAACTGCCTATATGTAGCGTCACGAACTGGACGCGGGAATAAATTTCGTGTCAATTTGTTTCAGTGCCTTACGTTCCAATCTGTACCTCTGCCCCATAGTCAGTAGTTGTAACTGTCACATGACCTAGGATTGTGCCCGCATATCACTAGGGACGCCAGATTTTCGCCAAAATAGTTCTGCACAAAATTGCTGCAATGCCTTAGTATCACCGCTGCAGTTCTACTTCTTTGTTATCGACAGAGTGACTTAGAGGAAGTACGTGTCTCATTTCACCCTGGCAATCAGAAATAAGTTACTGCGAACAACACACGACATTGATTTGCAGTAAAACGTTAAGACACGTGACAGTTAAATCCAGCCAATCACTGGCCACGAATCACAGCCACACAGAAAAAAATACTTATTAGTCACTGCAAAATATTTTGTTAAAATGGACCTTACCAAATTTTTTTTTAGTGACCACAAACAATTTTTGCTGTCCCCAATAAAGTTTTGCAGTGACTACAAAAAAATTTTGTAACCACTACAAAAAATTTTGGTAATGTCCATTTTAACAAAATATTTTGCAGTGACTAATAAGTATTTTTTTTTTTCAGTGCACTAAAGCGAACTGATGCAGAAACCTTTTCTAAAAAAAAAAAGTCTCTACATATCACACACGTGTGGTAACGTTCTGTACTATTGTGGACACACGCAACTGCAGTATTTCTCGACTATATTTGACATATACTTGTAAATACTGTTGAAATCCTTAAAGCTGAGCTCTGACTGAATCTCTAGCTGAAGTTCTGATATTTCGTTGTGTAGCTGAGATATCTGAAAGTGGTGGAAAGGTACTATTTCATACAACAGATTTTGCTGGCTCTAGAAATTGTGGACGTATAAATATACCATATTGCAGACTTAAGAAAACATCTAATACTTAGTTATAGCCACTTAGGAACGAAAACTATTCAAGTGATTAATTCTTGCTTTTAAGTATGTGCCATATAATATGTTTGAATGTAAATTGTATGAGTGACTTGTGACCAAACTTTTTTTACTCTATAACTGAGGTTTTGAATGAATATGTACTTAAACAACTTGTATTTAATACGTGTTATCTTGTGTACTCATATTAATGTAATTATTTGACGTTGTCTATCATTGTAATTAGTATTTCCGATAATAAAATAACAAGTAAGTAAGTATGTTTTGAGTCTGCTTGTGGGCTCTTCATGGTGAGTACTTTAGGAATAACACAATTGTCAAGTTGTTAGAGCATTTAGAGAGAAATTTTAAGTATTCGAACAGAAAAATGCATACCGGGTCCATGCCGGAAATTTATAATAAATGAATAATTCTTGCAATGGGAGAGAATAACATACTGTACTATTGTGGACATACGTCATCGTGATGTCATTCAGTCCCATTGCAAGAAACATTTCAATAGATACCAGACGTGTGGTGCTGCAGTTAACGTGGTATGATTGGCACAGGGGAATGAGAGACGCCACTTCGCAAAGGCTAGCAGCCAATAAGCAGGAAGCAGAGCCTCAGATGTGAACGTATATACGATATAACTAAAGAAGACCGGTAACACAAGAGTTTATAGTGGCGAACAAGAACATCTGGCCACAGTGCTGCCTCTATGAATTCACAGCAGAATCTCTAGTCGCCATTTTGCATCGAAACGTGAACTACTACATAATTTCGTTTTTGAAGTAAAACATGCCGGCTGAGAATAGATGGTGTTGGCAAATGTTCGGTAATCATAACTGTAAAATGCTGCAGTATTGACAGTCCTGTTATTTCTACATGATGAAACGAAGCATCTAGACCAGTAGGCTACACGTCATTCGACGTATTTTGGAATATTCATACAACACACACCATACCGAAAGTTAAATCCACGTTCCAAAAAGAAAAAAAAGAAAACCCCTTACTTAAGAGGAGTCCTTCGCGGTGTCAAATTTCCACCTTTGACGCGTGGGAACAGCGTGGTGATAAGAGCCAGTGTCCCACGCTTGACGAGAAGCATATCGCCTCTATTCGCAGCCGTCAAACTGGCGTGCAAGGTTTCCCTTGTAGAGTCTTTTTACTATGGGACTTTAAGCGGTGGCCCCAACATTTTATTTTTGAATAGTTTGAAGTAAAGACCAACGCGTGCCTCTCGTTTTGCACTTTACGAATTCAGGAAATATTTTCGGAGTTACAGCATGTCTAAAAAAAAAACCCGTTTTCAGCAATTTTGAGAGGCCCGAATATCATGTTTCTAAGAAGCGTGCTGCATTTTTAAAAAAATAGAAGCATAGTTTCAAGTTTGTGTTCTTTTCGTAGGTAAACATAATGTGAATAACTTTAGCGGTTTGGCGTAGAAATGTATGCGCGTGACACGCTGCAACGCCGTCCATGCGCAAGTCGAGGACTTCTCTTAAAGGTTGGAACTGTACGCGTTTCAACCGCCGTAATCCATATTTAAACCAAGTCATGTGATGCAAGGTCAACTCAAAAACTAGTCAACGTTTGAAAATTATTATAGCAGTATTCCCGAAAAATTATGTCATAGAAAATAAACAAAACGTTTATTATCACAGGAATAATTATAATCTAAAGTGATTTTTATTTAAACTATATATTTGTACAAGCTTTCATTTGATGATGTTGTTACAACACTAGCGTTCGTAAAAATTTACAGCAGAAACTCAAGTGAAATTATTGACATCTGGTGGTAATTTTTACAACTACAATGCGAACATGTATATTGCTGTTGAAGTTGCAACCTCCCACTGGTATGGAGAATGCGCTGGCAGGAGAAAATATTCATAGCCACTATCCCTCCCCTCTGCATTCTGACTCACATGGACGGGTGACCGGCAGGGTCGGCAGGCAGGCAGTCAGACATGCGCATTGACGTGGCACTCGACCCTCGCCGCCCAAGTTCAAGGTCACCGCGATGACGTCAAGCGGGCCGCATATCCCTCCCAGCGGGATTGATTGCCCCCCTCCATTCTTCTACCTCGGCACGTCGTATTAAACCTTCCCCACACGAGCCAGCAATCATGTGCTCCGACTACTTCCAGCAGCCGTCTGACACACGCTGCTGAGAACACACGACGGCCAGCTGATCATTAGGGATGATGGTTTGTCGCGGGAGAAACTTGACTCTTTGCTGGATTTCAACACGCGTTCAGCTTGTTATATTATTACCAGAGATGATGGAATATCGCGAAAATGTTTTGTGGCAACACATCCTTGAGAACACTCTGGTTTCTTGCGACATGTAATAGTGAGTGATACATGTTTGACAGCCAGTAGCTGCCTGCAGACCAATTATAGCTATCACCTATCAAGTATTACAATAGCGGTATTCTTATTGGATTACTAATAGGATAACAGCTCTGCGCACAGAGAAAGCCAGTCATCTTTTCATGAGCTGAACGTATGTTGAAAGCAACAAAAAAGTCAAGTTCTCCAGCGATAAACCATCATCTCTAATTATTGATGTCTTTCGCTTGTTAAGTTGAAACTTATCAAAAGGGAGTTCTGCAAAAAAACACGAGGGAAGTACCTAATTGCTACAGTTTTATCAACGTTGTGTATAATAAATATGAACAGCATTTTTATCACTGTAAATTGTCGTATCTGTGTAGGTGGGTAATGTAGTACGTTCCACATATAACCCAGTTGTTATCTTGACATGGTAACAAAGGTTGTGGTACACATGCGTGTTCAGCAGTTGCCGGCTGGACTCCCAGGTCCTTGTACGCTATGTCAGTGACAGTGTCAGCTGACCTATGAGAGGGAACTTAACAATATTCACGTTAGCTTTCCAACATAAGCTTTCCAACTACAGCGAGTTCCTGTTACTTTCGCAACTGGGCGTTGACGTACGCTATTTGACACATCCTGACAGCGCTGAGCGGTAGATAAATAAACGCTGAAAACATCAAGGGTTTATACGCTTTTTTCGAAGCCAATATGGATAAAATACTCAATGACAATCCTAGATAATGGTGTTTGCCAACTTTACGAGTTAATATTGATCCAGAATTACTAATTCGTTACGCGTGATCTCTTGCGTCATAGTTAAATGCACGAGGTTCCGGCGTCAGAGAATGTGCCTCAGAAGTTCGTAACACTGGAAACAATTTTGTTGAAATGGTTGGCTAATACTAATGTCTAGGAATGCTATTGTTTAATTTTCGCAAATTGGCTTCAAGAAACCTTCAGTTACCTATATTAATGCTTTTAGTGTTGACTTATGTAGCACGCCCTCTTAAGGCGCCCGCCTACTGGTCGTGTGTTAGTGTGAGCGAGGCACGGCGCCAAGGGCGATGTTGACCGGCTCATCTGGTGCGGTATCACCTCTACCGCAAGACACTGCAGTAATATCATACATCACTCGCCTGACTTACACTTTCAGTGGTCACCCAATTTTTTAAAGGTGGAAAATTTTAAGCAAAGTCCATTGCATGTTCCTAGAGTAGTTTCGCACGAATCCCGTGAGTAGTGTTTAAGATATGGCAGATTGAAAAAGTTGTTTTTAGCCATTTTGAGGAGCTCCGATATGATTTTTCTAATCGACGTGACGCTTTGAAACAATTCTTCAGTCATCGTTTGGAGTGTATTTTCTTTTCGTACATAGACACATTGGGCGTATGTGGAATAGTTTCTTTAAAAGAAACGTATTTACGAAAACACTGCAACGCATTTTAAGCGCGTGGTAGGCAAGGCCCTTAAGGGTGCTGTCTGCCGCAATTTTCATCACCATTTTTTATATTTTTTAATTGTACCAGATATTTTTTTTTCTTATTTTAGACACAAAATTTGAGTGAATTTGGCTCTTATGAAATTTTTATCTCTCATAGTTTTCGCGTAATGGCTTGCTAAAGTCATATTTTGCATGTTTCCGTTAAGGACTACACTAAAACCAACTGATATACCAAACTAAAAAAAAAAACAGGGGATAAAGACATTGCAGGCTACAAATACATGCTCATAAAATTAAAGAATAAAAATTATTAGAATAAAAAAAAGTACTGAAATTAAAAATAAAATTTTTAAAAAGTTCAATATTGTTTTCAAATACAAATAATTTTTATTCTTTATTTTTATGAGCATGTCATTGTAGCCTGCAATGTCTTTATCCACTGTGATTTTTTTGAGTTTGGTATATCAGTTGGTTTTATTGTAGTGGTTAAAACGGAAACATGCAGAATATGACTGTAACAAGCCATTACGCGAAAACTATGAGAGATAAAAAATTTTCATAAGTGCCAAGTTTAGTCACATTTTATGTCTAAAACAAGAAAAAAAATATCTGGTACAAATACAAAATAAATTAATGATGATGAAAATTGCGGTAGACCGTGCCCTTAAAACATTAAATCTCTGAGCATGGATCAGAGCTGTAGATGTGCACATAAGGTTTTGAAATCAAACAGTGCAAAAATATTGTGGGCTTACAAAGGAAAGGTGCTAAGTCCAAAAATGCAGAAAATTAGTTATTCATAGCTATAAGTTCAGATTTTTGTGTTCCATTTGCAGGGAAAAAGCTCCTCAACAATGGAAGGTTGATCTGCATAACTAAATTTGTGAGAAACATAGATACTTGTAAATACATTTTACTCGAATCATATTTTTTGGACTTAGTGCCTTTTCCTTGTAAGCCTACGATATGCTCGCGACAAGTTTGCTGTTCTTCTGATAATAAAGTGTAATTGTTGTGTAATAGTCGGACCATGTCAGATATAGGAAGGAGATGTTGCATGACGGGTAGCCTACTGTTGCAGGCGGAGAACCTGCTGCTGGACGCCAACATGAACATCAAGATAGCAGACTTCGGCTTCAGCAACTACTATACTCCAGGCGAACAACTGGCCACGTGGTGTGGTTCTCCGCCCTACGCCGCGCCAGAGGTCTTCGAGGGCAAGAAGTACACTGGTCCGGAGATCGACGTCTGGGTGAGTCTCTAGCATATACTGTGCTCTACCAACCATACACCGGCGTATAGGAATGTTGGCAAGTAGAAATGGTTTCACATACGTCAATGGTAACGTTCCATACAGTTTTAGCAAACCGTCGAGTGTATGTATACTGATGACACCAGACTCGTACAGTATCAGTGCTCAATATTTGCTCTTTTTTATAAGCTCAAATAGGGTCACTTTCCCAAACCGCCTATTGGTTATGGTTCCAATACTGTTGGGGGACCGTGGTGGCCGAGGGGTCAGACCTCTCGCGTCCCACCAAGGCGATCCGGGTTCAATTTCCGACGGGGTCGGGCCCTGGATTTCCGCATGTGGGAATCGTGCCGGACGATGCCGCTGGCTGGCGGGTTTTCTCGGGGATCTCCCGTTTCCCCCCACCCGGCCATTCATTCCGGCTCTGCTCCATATTCACATCATACCCTCTCACCAGCCCAGCGCTGAAGACCTCGATGTTAAGCGCTTACCAGAAGTTTTCACTCAATCATTCTAATACTGGTTAGAACATAATTTTGCGGTGTACCATAGTGTTGATGAACTGACTTTTGCGCGAACTTGTTTCGTTGTGCTACGCGTACAGACGTGTGCTGGCTACAGTATACTCTTCCCCCAGTAGCGTACAAGAGACAAGACACGTGTTCTCCAATAATTAGAGGCACGATTATTTCATATATTGATTCTAGGTCAGGTTGAACCTCAGTAACGACGGTATACTTCACTCCTCCTTCTGTGAGTAGACGAGAGCGGTTTTAACACACATTTGACGACTGCAAGCCAGTTATAAATATGGAAACAAGTCGTGGAGATATCACGTGCTACACGTTTGTACTGTTAGAAGACAGCCGGTACACGTATAGAACTGAGAAGTCTAGGCTGTTGCCAGAAGGACACGCAAAATTGTCGTGCCTCTACCAATAATATACCTCAATCTGCACAGCACATGTTTATTGGATATGACAGGTAGACACATTGAGTCCACGTGCTGAAAATGTACGTTCAGAGCTTATGTTGCATGCCTTGGAAGATTATTTTACTGAACATTTTAAACTATGAACCTTGAGTATAATCAATACAGTCAAAATACAACATTCAAGTTATTTAATATTGGCTTTACTTTAGCATAGCTTGCCGATACCCTCCTTACAGTCCAGATTTGGCACCGAGTCTTCCACCTTGTCCCCACGTTGATAAAGTGTCTTGGAGGACGACGCTTCAGCACCCATGATGAACTGCAGGACACTGTTAAAACGTGGCTGAATAGTCGGGAGGCATCATTCTTTGCAGAGGGTATCGGCAAGCTGGTGCATCGGTACAACAAATACCTCAATCTGCACGGTGATTATGTGGAAAAATAGTGTAAAGTTGTAAGTTTCTTTTGACATTAAAATAATTTCATAATTCGTTCCTGTTATTATTTTATTACAGCCGATCAGAGGTTGAAAAAAAATAACCCTCATATATAGGAGGTAGTTGAGGTTATGTTGCGTGTTGTTGCAGAGTCTTGGCGTGGTGCTGTACGTGCTGGTGTGTGGAGCACTATCCTTGTAAACATATATATATATATATATATATATATATATATATATATATATATATAGGAGGTAGTTGAGGTTATGTTGCGTGTTGTTGCAGAGTCTTGGC
>PNEQ01071115.1:0-16432 GCA_003012365.1 Medauroidea extradentata
ATATTCGTTATTTTACTCTTAACCGTTTGAGATATTTTGACAAAATACCGTTTTCAAACCCGATTTTCGAAGGCTTATTACGCCCTTAATATTCACTTTTCGGTAAAGTGTCCACTACAATGTCTACTTCATTTTTCATGAGGAATCACCTCCCGGAGTTTGGGCAAAGAGTTTCCGAACATCCTGTATATATATATATGTGTGTCATATATATATATATATATATATATATATATATCACACAATGAAAAATAGAGACAAAATTCTTAAAGAGTGGTATAAGAGAACAGCAGGACAAGTTAAACAAATAAATGTGAGATCACCGAGCTTGCAAATGAAGACTTTACTTACATGGTAATGTAAAAGATGTGGCTTACGTACTGTACAGAATAGTATTTTGTTGTTAAATAATAGGTTCATAATTATGTTTTTATAAAATTTTGATGATCTAGGTCACTAAAATCACAAACTTTCGTGATGTGCGTTTTATTATTAATAAAATTCTTGCCTACTACTTCACCTCTGTAAAAAGGAAACCTGTCGAAACGGAAAAAAAAATTGCTGGGTTCCATTGAGTTCCGTTTTGGACAGGTTTTACTGTATTTAACTAGCATTTAATTTTAATTTTATTTTATTCGTTGCATTTTTTATTTCTAATGTTTTAATTAATTTTTTTTTTTTTTTGTTTTTATTTATTTATGCTTTCGCTCAGGGATGACAAAGTGAAATTGTAATTTTAATGGCAGTACTGTAACTTTCAAATGGAACGTTATTTGTTTATTGTGGGAAGCATTGTTTGAGATTTTGGGTAATACGGTGTGATGGGGCTGCAGTGGTGGTGAGTGTTCTACTGTTGGCATCAATGAAAGTGATAAGTGTTTTTGTGGCAGAAGGACACACTGGTGCAGCAGCAATTAAAGCAGCTGGAGCTAGGAGTGAAACAGCAGACTGCGGACAACGAGCGTTTCGTCAAGGAGCTACAGCTTACCATTCAGCACCAACAGCGTGAGTGACTCTACCCTTTTTTTCTTGCCCCTATCCTGTAGTTTTCTTTCGTTTTGTTTACTTTTGGTTCTTCATTTTGTAACTTGTTTAATATCAAGCCTGCAGCCACATAGTATTTACATTAAAATTGATTATAATGCAGCCACTAATTTTAGAAGGGAATTAATGTTAAAGTTAATAGAAATACAGCCATGGAGTTTCTATGGGGAATTAACGTTAAAATTAATTACGATGCAGCCACAGAGATTATATGGGGTATTAACTTTAAATTAATTGCAATACAGTCACTGAGTTTAGCTTAGGTCTCAAAGTTACAATTGATTAAAATGAAGTCTCTGAGTTAATACAATGAATCAACATTAAAATTAATTGCAAAGCAGCCACAGAGTTTATATGGGAATTAACGTAAAAATTAATTACAATGTAGTCGTTTAGTTTAGATGGGAACTTAACTATTACAATGCAGTCACTGAATTTAAGTGGGGAATCAATGTTAAAATTAGTAATTACAGTGTGCCACAGAGTTTAGATGGGGGAATAAATGTTAAAAGTTAATTATTTCTAGGAAGATCAGTAATCTACATTAAATTTCTGAAAGAAATTTATCTTCTGGGAAACTTTACCTTTAGGTTATTTATAATCATTAGCATTTAAAATGTTATCTGTCATAACAGTACATATAAATATTTCACACAAAATCTATGAACAAGTAATTTTTTTTAATAATTTCAGTTACAATATTTCTTAATAAATTTGACATGGAATACAGTTCATTTGAAAGAGTTATCTTTAAAATTAGTTGCCTGAGAATAAATATATTTTAATGTTTGATCCCCACATTTACAGTCGTTCTAGAGGGGAAAAAATCGTAATTTTATATTTGTATGAAACAGTGTTAGTTTTGTAGACGTTACTTGGGAGTGCATTTTCCATTTACAAAAAATAAAAATTAGCTCATCCAGTTTTCCAACGATGGCATTTCAAAGTCAAAATTTGCATGTTTTTAGTTCATACACCCCCTGAAAATAATCAACGTAATGAAACAAAGAAATTCTCTGTGACAGTACATGCCATGGGCTAGGGCTGTAAGTATATAAAAATCCATAAAACAATGTTTTGTATTTTTTCAATTTCTGAAAATTCGAATTTTTTGGCTACCTTTAGAATTTTTTTAGTACAAAAATATATTGTATTAGATTTTTATATACTTAAAGCCGTAGTCCGTGACATGTACTTTTACTTTGAATTATTTTGTCTCGTTATGTTGATTGGTTTTGAGGGGTTGTATGAACTGAAGATGTGCAAATTTTGACTTTGAAATGCCAAGCTAAAAAAAATTTTTGGAAGAGTAAAATGTACTCCCAAGTATCATCTACATAACTGACACTGTTTCATACAAATATAAAATTATGATTTTTTCCCCTCTAAATAGTGACTCTGTAAACTGGATACTCAAGAGTGCCTAAAATACGTGTGGTAGGCTACTTTAAAATATAACTGTAAGATGATTTCTATTCAAATTTTGCTTAATCATTTTGTATAGGTTAGTATTGAGAAGCTAAAATGTTTAATAAAAAATTTTAATTGCTTAATTTTTTTATGTTTTAAATTGAATTTAATGAAACTCAGTTGAAATAAAATCTAGACATCCTTATTTACATAATAAAAAAATTTCTAATTAAATTTTTTTTGTGTAAAAATTTTAATTGTGTACGCGAATTGGCAACATACGAATTCTCGACACATCCAATACAGAATCAATTCTCTATACAGAGACCAGCAGTTTGGAAACTCAGAAAGTCAGTTTATTTGGCAGGCAACAGAATGTACCATAATCAGAGCTTGAAAATGGTTGAGTGTCAAACATGAGCAATAATTGGTTTAGAAAGGGTAAGTTATGTAAGTATCTTGCCAGGAGGAGAGGATATTAAGGTGTGGGTGTGTGTATAATGTGTCTACAGAACTAGCTGCGGCAGATGCTGTGAAGAGAGAAGGAGCCGAAGCTGAGGAGGGCCAACTCACAGATGAGGAGAAGTGGCAGCAGGAGAAGGTACGGCTCAACACTTTTCGCTGTGTGTTTCTCTGGTGGCATGGGCTTGTTACCCAAAAACGGTGTACACAGCCGAACGTAGGCTGTAGAGCTGTGACGATTCAACACAAATCTGGCAATTTTAATGTTAACCTTTTTTTTTTCTCTCCCTCTTCCTCGCCCCTCACCCCATATTTGAGGCATGGAAACGGGGAAGGCAATAATTCTGATATAACATGTCCGTCAAACACCTCACTGCCTCTAGGTGCGAAGGTTTAAATTAATGTACAGTGTTTTCTTCGTAGAATGTGTTTTTCAACGAGACTTCAAACAATATCCTATTATTTAATTTATGGAAAAGTATGTGGTACAGTCCAATACAGGTTTCTATGATTTGGTTTTACGATTACGGTTGATATTTTCTCAGCCACAGGAAATTGAAAAACTCATTTTTAACACTTTTGAGGAGCTTGGAAATCGTGTTTTTAGTTAGAATACTGCATTTTAAAATCCATGACAGAGTTTGAAGTGTCTTCATTTCATAGAGAAATGCATTGGAAACATTTTTAGTAGTCCACTAACTCTTAACTCCTTAACTGCGACGTTAGACTATAGTCGAATATATAAAATATTGCTTAGCTGCGACATGCGACTTAAGTCGAACATCGAATTAAATGAATCTGTAAACACTACGTACATGGTTTTCACGCTTAAATTAACCAAAAATAAACTATTTACAAAAAATGAATTAAAATTTTTTTTTTACTTTCTTGTCATAAATAAAAAATTTTATCTGCAGCAAAAGAGTTAGTTAAACATAAAAGTTTATAAACTATGGTATGAATATTATATTAAGTTCAATGGTAAACTTATATTTAAAAGTATTCTTTTATTAGTGCTAATTTTGAATTGTCCTGTGTTATGTAAATAAATTTTGGTTTAAACCAATCGTAGAATAATTAACACGGTAGCTAATCACAAAATATAAATTATCATGATTTAAAAAAAATTGGGTTTAGCAGTGGTTTTGAAAATATTTCTTGAAACGCAAATTAATATGTACCGTAAACCCTCGATCTAAGGACACTGCACGGTGCCAGATAATTATGGCGTTAGATCGCAGATGTCGTTAGTCCCGAGATAATTAATTTTGACACCCCAAACATTAAAAAAAATTTTAAAGTGATATTTTTTTCTTAACATTAATATAGAGCAATTACAGACTTAAAATAAACACATTTTCTTGAAATTAAGTTTTAGTATAACGAAAAGATGTCTTCCAAATAAAATGGTGCTCCATAATTCCCCGTGTGCCGTGACGCCTGCGGCCGCTAGACGCGAGGCGCAGTAGGTCTGGTTGTGTTGGATGGGTGAGGACCGGGCAGGGGAGAGCGGCCGGCTGATTCACGGCTTGTCTCCCTCAACTCGTGGTGCACGCGTGGTTCATCCTGCTTGCCTGGCGCAAAGCTCACCGACAACAGAATGACTCATACTGCAACGATTTAAAACATTTCAGTAAAGCCATTGAGTATTTTTTTTGTAATTATACACGAACTGTTACAGCTTGTCGCCATTATACGATTTTAAGCGATACGAATAAAAATGCTTAAAAAGAAAAGTCCTTATTTTTTAATAACCAGTACACCTATTAAAAATGCGAATTTGGAGCCACTCAGAAAGGCTAAAAACGGACTTTTCAAGGTGCAATCACTAAAATAATGACTGAATTACTCGTCGTTTTAAATCTTAGGCCTATAGGAAAAATCGTAAAACTGTGCACAACGCATCAGTTTAATGCTCTGCACTGTGAATAGAGGCAGAGTGGCTCTCGACACACGGGTCGCAGTCACTCTAATCGCTGCCCTGTTGAACGAGCATAATTAAAAATCTTATCAGCCCACATGTAGCATACGCGACTATTGTAGGCCATTTTTACTCTGCAGCCATTTACCTCACGTGTCGAGTGATCAATAACAGCGGAAGTTGTCAAGGTCAAGACGAGCTGAAGTGTGCAGCCTGATGTGAAGCAAGAGAAAAAGATGAGATAAAGCAGGATTGTTTTCTTTCTTTTTTTGTTTCGTTTACGGACTGAGTGCTAAGCTGGTCCTTTTTTTTTTTTTTTTTGCAGTGCTGTAATAAAATAAAAGAACTGTGTCGTCTCTTCATCCTCAACCCCCTGGGCCCTCGCCAGACACGGAAACAAAGACGATGGTTGAAAGGTGGGAAAGAAAGGCAAACATGTGGCACCAACGAGCTGTGTGGCTCTGCTTTGTGGCCAGACAGGCTTTGTCACGTGACTTATCACAGCCGGTGCCGGCAATTGATGCGAGCGGCCGCGCGCACACGAGCACAATCTGGTTTTTTTGGCAGGAGGTGGGGGGAGTGAATGGTTATTGGCTGGCGTGGACAGTCAGGACAGGTGTTATCTATTTTTAGCCGTGTGTTTCTTACAGTACAGTACTCACCAAGCAAAATACAACACGGACCTGTGGCAACAAGTCGAACAATACAATACCGTTGCTATGCACACGTCCGGTGGCTGACTGCGTGGCAGGTGGCACTGATGAGACGTGTAGGAGTAAGGAGAAGAAAGTGCAGAGCGGACACGTGGAAAAATGTGTGATAGGCGTGAAGGGTGGAGGGAGCGTGGAGAAGCTCACAAACGGTACATTATTTAAAAAAATGCTCTGGCAAATTGCGTATTGTAAGACTGTACACTGTCTCAAATTTTTGCAAAGCATTCGGTTAAAAAATATTTGAGTTATTTGCATTTGTTTGGAATAAACGAGAGATCATGGCCTTAAGTCGCAAGGGGTAGAACCAACAAATGGCTAAATTAAAAGAATCTCTTACCCATACCAAGTATAAAAACTACTTTTACATTCTCATCGATGTGTGCTACATTTAGGTGTGAATGATAGATACACAAGTGTTTCGCAATGCAGTCAATCATAAAATTTTAGCAAAATTTCTTATATTTGAAATAGCAAGATTCATCAATTCTGTGTGAATTTAAAAAAGAAACACACAATTTTTTATGTTTGCTGTAGTAAAACATCTTTGATTCAAGAAATTAAGCATACACTTGACCCCCATTTTATGAATACCCACGGTTCTCTTCATCACATTCATATAATTGCTACCTTCATAAAGTCAACAGGGACCTATTTTCCCCGTATCCCTTCATCAAATTTTATAATTGCATTTTTTTTTTTTTTGTATAAGGCCTCTAGTCAGGCTCCAATTTTAGTAGCATTTTGCAGGAAGATAAAAAAGTGTAGTAATAAGAATACATATAAATTTGTATCAATAGCAAGATGTCTTCCATTAAAAACAACCACTGAGTGGTAATTACGACCTGACCCATGTCCCAAAAAAAAACTTAAAATCTGAACTCCCAAGTGCATTCTAGCAAGTGTTAAGTCCATTTAAAAATTGTTTTGCAGTATACCAGATAAATGTATTAAGTGATAATTTACACGGCTAGAAGGCTTCAGAACAAAAATGTACTTTTTAAATTTGTAGCCATATTATACGGTATTAAAATTTTTTATTACATTTTCATTTTGCTATAAAACTTCTTGAGTGAAAATCCTGTAAAATATTTTGGAAAAGTATGTAAAGCTATGTTGGAGAACATTACAGTATTTTACGAGATTCTATAATGCTAATTCCAGGATTTTGAAACTGAACTTGGTGGCTACCCTGTGCTAAGCCTAAGTTTCTTGATTTACAAAAATACTGTACACCAAATTCTTTTCATGCCATGAGCAACTTGGAGACACCACATTACTTGAGTTTGATTTGACTGAAACTGGAATCTTTCACTCAAAACTTGTTCAAACTCAACTCAACTTATAAATCGTCTACCTTCACACCTCTAGCTCTTGCAGCCTTTTTCTTGCATCCATAGTTAGGCTTTTTTTTTAAGGGACATTTACTGTAACTTGCAAAATGTTAAGGCAACAGTGTGCATCAAATTAATTCTTGCCTGTACCATGTAATTGCTTTAGACTGCCTCTTAACACTTTCTGCAACATGTCAGGTTTTAATTGTAGATGTTGCATGAACAGTTTACTTCTGTTATACTTCATATGCAAGTAGGTTTCTGACTCTTAATAAAAATCTTTGTTTTCAAAGTTACAGTACTACTGTATATATTGGTTTCCTCTTGGAATGATACAGGGTATTGTTTATTTGTATTGTTATAGAGTATCTCACACTTACATTGCAGTACATTAGCATGTTAGCTCTCTGTTTCCAATGTACTGTCCTTGTTTCGGTGTGCACTGTTGCTGAAAATCCCAATATTTACACATTGTAACTTTGATCTTTAATCTGTAGCATATTGTACAGAATCTAATCTTGTATAGGGTTTTTTGTTCATCATTGACGCCATTCTACCAGATTAAAAAATTCAAAATCGTAGATTTTGAACTTAGTACAGTTTTCATTCATCCTTAAATATATTGTATCATAACTTATAATCCAAAAGGAAAATTGTATCCAGACTTTCATGGTGTGTTATTTTGTATATCTGTAGGCTACATTAAGAAGAAATATGTTTATTTTTTTGTTGTACAGAATTTTTTTTCTATCATTATGTGCTGTTTTCTAACACACTGAAGTACAGTATCAAAAAGTTGGTCAGTGTGAACCTTTTTTATTATTGAAATTAGATGAGGAATGAAAGTGAAGATGTTGTTCATATTGAACTAAATCTATAGTTAAGATAACCCTGTTGCTAAAGCTTTAGCCGTTCTCTTGTTTTACAGCTGCTGTGAAATTGTAATGTGGTCGTGTCATGCGCTCGCCCTACAAACTAGACAGCTGAGTGTCGCTTAAGTGTTGTCTGAAGAGTAAAAACATTCAGTTATTTTTGCTAACTATGGTGTTTTGTCTGGAAAGGCTAATGAATAAGATACAGGCTTCCGTTAATGAGCAGTTTTCTTCGCCCCGTGTTATAAACTGGTTCATGTGTGAAATTACAGTGTCTTGTGGCCAAGCGATACAACGTGTATGGTGATTGATTTCGAAAAAAAAATTTGTGTGTGTTATTTTTTGTTAACATTTGTTTGTATGGAAGGCAAAACAATAAAAGACACAGTCTATGTAATAGGCTATGAGAAAGGGAGCATAGCATTGTGAGGTATTGTCAAGTTAATGGCCAGTTTCACAATGTCTGTTTAAAGTATTAGTTATCTGACCATATGATAAATATTAAATATAAAGAAAACTTTTAACTACTGGTTAAAACAATAGCGTTTCTGAAAACAATACTCCCATTTAAAAATGTTACGGTTAGTTAAGTGCTGGTTAATGTAAATTTGGCAACAATGTAGTGGAGTTTACGTTGTGATTGGATGTTGAATCATATTTTTAAGTCGCGGTTAACATTAGCTTGTAAACAATGGACAAGAGAGGTTAAAAATTCACGTCCTGGTAGTTTTATTACCTCTAAAAACAAACTTCTAATTACCATAGTAGAAAAATGTTCTCATATTGTTCAATGTAAAAAAACGTGCATGGTGACGTGGAAACAGGAAGAGAAATATTTAGAGGCGGTTGCAGCCGTATTCAAACACTCTTTCAGGCGTGTGTCTGCATACCGACCAAATTTTAAAAGCGAAGTACGAAATCGTAAATAAAGATCAACACGAAAAAAGAATAGCGAGGAGCGTATGCAACTCTTCAAGACGTAATGTGAGATGCCACAGAAATTCACTTCAACAGATTTGTACGAGAAAGTAGAAATTCGTAATAAACATGGCCGGAAAGTAAGCAGGCTTGCAGTGAAACTTTTATTTTGTTTCGCCGTTAATGATTTTGCCGGGTTTTGCTTTGTAATTTCCGATTACATTTGTGTAAAATTACTACAAGGAACTTTCTCTTTGTTCGTGTTATTTATATTCGGCGAATATAAACTCTCATGAATGAAGCCAAATATTAATTGATTTTTTTTCAATAATAACAATCTTTGTTTAAAATAATGAGGCGTTGAAAATTACTGCTCTTTGTTGTCGTGTGTGAATCGTTGAATAAAAACAGTTTAGATATAAGTTGTGCTATGTTTAATTTTCTTTATATGCTAGCAAAAATTTGATGCTTGTTTAACGTCTATTTACAGAAAATACGTAGAATTTTGTGTAACCTCGCCAAAACTAACCTCTTCCTTTCAATATTTAAAACAAAAACAGAAAAGAATAGCAACATACATTTTATAGCCTAGGTAATTAACAATCTCACAACATGAAACACGTTTCTTGAATTAGTACAGTACGTAATTAAATATTTTTGTTCAGATAAACCAGGTCTGCCACCAAGTTCATTTCCAAAATCCTGTAATTGGCATTAAAAAATCCTGTAAAATCCTGTAATATTTTAAACTTACGTCTACGTACTTTTCCGAAGTATTTTTAGAAGATTCTTGATGTAGAATTTTGATAGTGAAATTTAAATGTATAGTAAATTATTATAGTATTCTGAAAAATTGAGATGTTATACAGGAAACTAGGGGCGGGCGAAGCTTCGAAATTTCGAAGCTGAATCGAATATTTTCATTATTCAATATCATATTCGAAATATAATTTTTACTTCGAACTTCGAAAAAATTACTACAATTTTCTGATGGTTATAAGTCATCTTAAAAATTGTGGTTATTTGACCAAAACTTGAAGATGGTGTCGCATTTACGTTATTATAAACGTTCAAAAATTTTATTTGATAGTAACCACACACATTGGCTAGTGGACCATGAAAACATAACCTTAATAGCGTACATACAAAGCAGTCAAAACGGCCGAAACTAAAACGTCAACAACTAATTTCATTCAAACAGTAGGAAAACCACATCTTCAAATAATTTATTATTTACAGCCTGAAATGTTATATCTTCGAAACTTTCGTTAAATGCTGCTAATTAATGTAGCAACAACATCTGCTGTATCAATTTGTGCCTAAATACAACCTACAGTGATTATTGCAGATTACGCAGCAGAATATTTTTTAACTAAATGGTCGTGAAATTGCACTCAATGCGATGCAAGCCATATCGATGAAATTAGAACGGAAACAAATAGCCTAGGCCGTGTCTATGGTTTACATGTTTACGTCAAGTGCGCCATTTCGAGTGGCCTCAGTCGCAACTAGCAAGCCATAAAGCCAACAGCCACCGTGTCATAGCACATGCACAAAGGAAACGGACCGGTGCAGTGCATTATTACTTTTGCACTTCAAAGTAATAATTTAAATTTACGCAACACGAGAGGCGGATCAGTTAAAAACAAATGTAATGCTGCTGGCCCACTGACATTTTCGCAAGTGAAGTTGTGTGTCTATCACGTAATGATCATGAGCGGCCATATTGCGACCACGTTCAGAGATGCGATATTCAGGCGAAATCAGTAGGCACTTACGGAAACTACTATGGATTCACTCGATAGAGAGTAAATCGGTCGGAAACGTCATGCGATAAATTTAAACCGACCCTCAAAATCTCAAATTTTTCAACTATCCCGTCGCCGGATCCACGTAGATCTACTCTGCTGGGAGCAGTGTAGGTAGCAGCAAGCGGACGATACAAAGGAAAGCGCGCGTAAGACGTAAACAAACACTCCCGCATGTGTAAATAATAGAAAATTTATTGTAAGGCGGTTTGAATGCATGTTCACGGAAAATACGATGTCGGATCGTATTATTTTTATTGAAAAAGAAGTCTGAAGCAGTTTATCAAGTAAAAATATTGCCAGAGTACATAATTCAGGTATGGAATAAATTATTATTACCAGTACGCAATTTTAATGCTACATATGTATATTATACCAGCACAAAAGGACATTTAGCACTGTTTTGACCTGGTGTAATAACACGGGTCAGCCAGATCGGCGACTGAAACTACCGCCTCTGCAGTGAGTAGATCCAGTCAAGTGACCTATGCTACCCAGCAGGAATATTCCTAGTAGGTTTGCATAAGCGCCTCGTGAATACAAAGTAACGAATGTCACTACGCAGAAGAAGATAACCTGGAAAACTATTTTGGCAATTTCCTAAAATCAACTAACGGAGTCAAGCACTTCAGGTCTTAATACTAGGCCACCTGCCAAAAAATCCAGGAGTAGTATTTGGTTATTTTTCACTAAAAGTGTCAGCAGTAAATGAAACAACATACAAAACATGCAAGAAAATATTCAAAATTCCGACAGGTACTTCACTATTAATTAAAAAGAGATACGATTTTAGGGTCGGTTAAGTTTTATAAAACCAACTGAATTTTTTTGGGATTTTGTGATTCTTTTTGGTACCACTACAACCTTACAGAATCATCTGAAACAACATCCTGAGCAATTACATAAATAATTCCAGTCAAAACATTTTTTGCAAATCACTACAAAACTCTCATTTTTTACGCAACTTAGAATTAGCCTTCAAGGTAAGTTCCTAACAGTGTAAATTATTTAGAATTGTATATTTGTTTAAAAATTCAATTTACTTGATATTCGATTCGATATTCAATTCGTGAATATTTCAACATATTCGCTTCGAATTCGCTTCGAAATAAAATTTTCATATTCGCCCACCCCTACAGGAAACCATCTACTGTTCATATTTTTACAGACTGAACTATTTTCTAACCTGTTTCGGTAAAGTAGAAGTGAAACTTTCCACCTGTTTTCCTACTTGGAAAAAATTGTAGAACGAGTAAGAACATGTTCAACCGGCTACTTATTGTTGAAAAATTAATATATCTTCATAAGTTTATATATGGCCTCAAATGAGACCTAGTTTGCTTGTATCATGGCGCCGCACGTAAAATTTAAATACCCGTATTTATTAACATAATCGCTGCATTATTTTACCAAAATATGGGGTGCAGCCATTATGGTTTTTTTTTTTTAAATTTTCCTTATTATTTATTTTGGCGTAAAATAAAAAATAAATTTCCCTATATTGGCTTATATGTAGCATGACCTTTTCTGCAAATATAAAGGAAAAGATTAGTAGGTTTAAAATAAACATGAAAAAGATTATGGAATCTCGTTAATCCATTCATGTGCGTCGCTAATTACTGTGTCAATTGTTGATAATCACAGATGTTGGAAATATCCGTGAATATCCATCATTATCCGTCTGTCCGTTTTAACCTTTAAATATCCGTTAAAACGGCAGGTTTGAGATAACCTATATCGACAAAAACTCATCTGTCGGCAGGAAATTTTTCTGTTCGGAAATACCAAGATTGAGTTTTGTTTGCAACCATCATTTTTAAAAAATTATGTCTGCCATAACCTCAATTGTGAAACAGTGATAGCCTACATTCATATTGAATGAAACTTTTATCCAATACAAATTCAAGAAATTAAGAATTCGTTAGTACAACTTCACATTCAATTAATTTTTATGATTTTGTAACACATAACCATGTTTTCATCACAAGGGTAATGTTTTGTTGCTTAAAAATACAATCTGCCATATTTGTTAAATGTTACAATCAACTCAGTAACCGGAACTCAATCTTGTGTTTAAATTAACCACTGGTTATTACTAGTTAAACAACAGTTTTAAGTTAAACGTAACTCGAGAAACACAAAACACTGCTAACCACTACTTAAAATTTAATCAGATTATAATCGGAACATAACTAGACATTGTGAAACCGGCCCTCATTCCAATATTTTTTTACATTACTACTAAAGCATTTATGAAGCTTTAGAAGAAATAATGATGTTTCAAACAAACTACGTATGTATAAAGGAATGGCAGTCAATCATAATTCCTTAAGCTAATTTGTGTCCATGATCCCTCATTTCTACTAATTGTATGATAATTATTTTTTAAATCTTAAACTAGAGCAATTAAAAAATACTGTCACCCAATTTGTTTGCAAGGTTTTACTAAGTCTAATTTTTTTAATGACATAAAATTTACCTGGTTTCGGTTAGCTATTTGATTGACAAAGAGTTTGTTAATAATATAATTAGTTTTGACTTTATATTTTAATCTTTAAAAAAATATATTAAAAAAAAAAAATTTAACAGTACTGGAAATCAGATACATTAATTTAATATCTGTTATCATTTAATCTTAAAAGATAACTATCACATAAGTAGTGGAAACTTAGTAGTACCTTAGTGGCATCACAGCAGAACATTAATTTACTCTTTTTTGTTTGACAGCATCCCCTTATCCCTCTTTAAATGTATTTGTAGCAGACAATAAAAGTGATAAAGAATGGGCATTATTTTCCTGTTCCTACATGACATTTGTTTTGAATGATCAATTTTAACTATCAACACTACCCCAAACACATTTTTGACGTTAGACAGACACTACTCAAATGGAAGAAATCTTTTGTTTTGTCGGCAGTAGCTATATAACGATTAAAAGGTATGTGATGATAATTATTTCTTTATGAAGTTGTTAGTATTCATCTAGTGAGTTCATGTCACTGTAGTATGTGACTTGTTTCTTATTTTAAAGTAATATAAAATGTTGTTAGTAGCATATTTTGAAGCATGATGTAATAGAAATAGTAAAATGTAACTCATAATATTTTAAAACTCAAAATTCTAAAGTACCGGTACTACATCTCCTGAACTTTATAACGCAGCTGTAATCTGGCAACAAGGCGTGGGTGCCATGGCACCTGTACTGCAATCTAAGGTTGGGATGCTCTGTAGTAAAATATATTTATTCATTTCTATGGCAATTTAAATGTCAAGTTGGCTGATAAAACAATCTCATGTCAGTGATGATGAGCTTGTTTTCCAACTGCAGTGTCGAAGTTGGTAATTATAGGTATTTTATGTTAGTTGAAATCACCGGTAACTACAAAAACTCATTTTTCATTAAGTGTAAAGTTCTGGTACTTGCAGGTTTTTATTATTATACTTTTCCTGGTATATGAAGTTTTCGTTAAAGTACAGACATATTTTCTGGGTTCCTAACATAAATCTTATAACAAAATTCTGCTATACGTAGTACTTTCGGTATTTGCCCCAAATACGGTACAAACATTGCTGACAACTTTAAGCAGCAGCTGCAGGCAGTGTTGGCTGAATTGTTTACATTGTACTTGAGCTGTTGCAAGTATTTTCCTGTTCTGCTGCTTAGGTGGGGTTAGTGCGAGTAGCTAGCACAGTGAGTCTAAGGATAGGTAGTGTCCAGTATTATTGTTTACTGTATTTGTGTTGTGGTAACACCTACTTGTAACCTCGGAACAATTGGCCAACCTGTGGCACAGGTAAAGCAGCTGCGGGCGCAGGCGGGGCTGCAGCTGGCTGGGGGAGCTCCTGTGGTGGCAGTGCTGGTGTTCGCCTGCAACAGGATCACGGTCACCAAGTGTCTGGACCAACTGCTGCGTTATCGACCTTCCACTCAGCAGTTTCCTATCATAGTGAGCCAGGACTGTGCTCACCAGGCCACCGCCAGCGCCATCGCCGCCTATGGCGACAAGATATTCCACATACAGGTGAGCAGTGATGGGCTGCTGCAGTTATTTCTCTAATGTTTACTGTTAATTGTTTGATGATGCTGTGTCATTTCCTTGAAGTAGCATACATCACTTGCGATATTTGGTATTTTTTATTTTATAGTTATGTGCGTCTCTGAACAGCTTCACCGCCTTAGTAGAGGTACAAGGGGAAAAGGTGAGGGGCTCGGCCACGGCCTGTTCTAAGGAACCATCCTAGTATTAACCAGCAAACCTTTGAAAATTAAAATAAGCATGGCTGGCGATGGGAATCGAAACCAGATCTTTCCAATTGCATATTGAGTACAAATATAAATTTCATTTTGTGTATTCCTTTGTAGGAACCCAGTCAACATGAATGAGAAAACGAGAATAGAGCAAAGGCGACATGTTTACCCAAAAGACACCTCACGCTAGGCTTGAGTATGTAACACAGCATACAACAATCAGTGGTTGTCTTTAAATATCTCTGGAAAATACTAATTTCCAAATTTCTTAATAAAAAATAGGGGTGCACATGGTACACTGGTGTACATTTACAATCTTGTCTAATGGCAATTCGATGAAGCTTATGTTTTTTATGCAACTATTTAGCAACCATTACGTATGTATATGTAAGAAAAGTACACACATTTCAAACTATATTGCTATTTACTGGTCAACTGTTCTGTAACATTTGCTATGCGTGATCTGTGTTCTCCTGGTGAGTTGTTGTCAACAGTTCAATTCCCTTTCAGTGCTCGGAACTTAGAACAGTTGTGAACAATTCACACTCCCATTATGTGATAGGAACTGAGCTGTTACTTATTAAATTATGAGTACGAGTGTTTTCCACAATTAACGTCAATCTTATCAATGCATATCATCTTTAAAATTATATTACATCCTGTAAATTTTGTCATAGGCAAATCAATATCATGCAGGTTTCTGTAGTGGAACAACTCATGAGGTTGTGGATTAATGCAAGAACAACCAATGTCTGTGTACCATATGTGTAATAATTAGGCATTCTATGCTGAATGAACACACGATATACCATATATACTCGTGTATAGTGTGCACCACGATTTGTGCATTAAGTTTCCGGGGAAGAAATATAAGTGTCTTGCTGGCATGTAAAAAAATTCATGGGAGTAAGATACAGTGAAGCAGTGCGAGGGAGGCTCTGAAGGATGGGCCAAGGGGGGAGGAGTGAAGGAAACATGTAACCTATAGTGTGTTTTCGGTCATTATTCTCACGTGAGCATTATTTGCATATTTGCAGCAATACAAACAATATGTGAAAATAGCATTTCATGTTGAACACATTTTTGAAAAGTATTCTTTCCAAAAAAAAAAGTAGTATACCATAGAAAAATACAAGTAGGGTTATTTTTACTGTAGAACCCCGATTTTATGAGTATTCAGTTTTACAAGGCAGTGATTTTATGAGCTCATTCCCAGGTACTGTGAGGCTGAACCTCCATTTTACGAGTACTTGATTTTGAGACAACGGTTATAAGATACCAATATTGGGCACCATGAGGCTTTGTAAAATTGGGGTTTTGCTGTATTCAATGCCATTGAATGTCAATGTTTCAAGCATCGTCCATGTGACAAACAGTTGGCCGCATGTTTTCTAGTGATGCACCAATCACACTTTTTCGATTACGATTAACAATTAACCAATCAATAATTGTGATTATTGATTACGATTACAGTAAAACCTCCATTAACGAATATTCTATTTAATGAAAAACCCTGTACAACGAAGTAAAGATTTGGTCCCGCCAAACCCCCATAAGAACAATGCATTTTTAACCTCCAAATATCGAAATTTACTTTGTTCACAACGGTAAAATTCTCTCTACAACGAATGACCAGTTTTAAAAAAATCACACGTTAATAATTATATTCAACAAGAAACTATTTTTTTATTTTCCTCGCGCTGA
>PNEQ01071116.1:0-16432 GCA_003012365.1 Medauroidea extradentata
GAAATTTGTGGTAGAATTACTCACGTTTACTCACAGAAGCATACAAAATACTAGGGTGCAGAAGGCATCACTAGCGAAGCGGGCCTGAACCTTTAGCCCGTTCAGTAGGCAGTGCTGATATAATGGCTAGAAGCCGGTGGAAATGATAAAGTTGTTAAGCCCCTCGCGCACGAGCCGGAAGGGGATGGGGGGCCTCCGGCCGACAAAAGCTAAAAAGTTCCAGTTGAAATACTTTAAACTATTGTAATGAAAGTGATTTATATAAAACAAAGGTGAAAGGCCCGGAGTGCACACGCAAGCTGCCGCCCCTAAACGCGCGCCGATGCCAACTGCCAGTTTCCGGCTCGGAACACCGCAGCGCTGCGTCCGAGCGGAGGTGGCGGGGGGAGATACAATTAACACATAAAAATCTACACTGGACTAAAGACATAATTACACAGAAAATAAAATATTATGCATTGAGCATATCAGAGTCACTAAGTTAAATAAAGTAACATATTTATGATATGGGGTGCGTTCATAGTGCCCCTCGTATAAGAGTGCTTTCGAAAACACATGTCTTACTAAAACGAATACATATATAACACAAGACGGTTGCCATAAGTACTGATGACTCCAATTAATTAAGAAATACACTGGACACAATAGGCACACTCAGAGGGGTTACATACATACATACACCCACACACACACTCTCAAATGGCACAGTGTCGCTGGAGGGGGTGAGGGTGGCACAGATACAGTGCGACAGACGGGCTATGCCAGAGGATGTGCTCGGCACACGTCATGTTGATAGAGGTAAAGTGTTAGTGCTACCACCCATTACATTTTGAACATGGACCAAATGAAAGAGTAGTAACTCTGTGTCACCTGCAAGCAGTAAAGCAAATGAGAAAATTGAGAATATGCTTGCCATGTGAATCAAAACACAGACCCACCACATCCATTAAATGTAGGGTTCATTAAAAAAATAAAACTATAGCTTTATACAATAAGGGAACAAATAATGGACTCAAAGGAAGAAAACATCACAGCCTGCTACTGTTTGTTTCAGGACTTTGTATAATTTCCAGAACATAAAAATTACAGTCAGATTGGCCTCATAGGCTACACATAATGCTGTCATCAGAAATGGTTTCTTGAGCTGCTTGAAGCTTGATCTGCGCTGCCGTTAGTTGTAACTGAAGTGTCCCCTCACCGTGAACTATAAGACGCACCAGGATGGGTGCCTGGACACATTGTCCATTTGATTACAATATGGAACAAAATTTTTACTTAGACATGTTTCAAAATGTGTTCTACAACAGCGATATTGCCATACTGTATACAAGTGGAAAAAAATCTTTGACACAAAATTTATTTCTACTACTGACTGCACTGACCAATGGGTCATCTACATTGGAAATTCTGCAGTCATGATTGGTAGAGTATAAATTAAGCATTTTTGAAAGGCTGTATGCATAAACCAAATAACATATACTATCGTATAAACAAGAACATGAAATGTAAAATTTTTAATTATTTCATACTACCAACACTCAACATTTTTGATACCGGTATGCTATTTATAGCATATTGTGCAAATAGTTACAATGTTATATGCTTACCAGAAAATTGAACAATTTAAATATGAACATTTATTAAATTTAACAGACGCAAAATACTGCACCAAAAAGACGTCAATTGTGTTATACAGCTTGTTTCCCTCAAAGCAATCAATAGGATATAATATGCTACATAATACGATAAAACATAATTAATTGTTTAGTTTAAACAAGAGAGTTTGTGTAACAGCTTCCAATTTTGAACAAATTTAAAACAAAGCCGCGAGACCGCGGCCTTACAGCGTACACAACTTAGGCCTTTTCTTATCTTTTGTTTCAGTTATGGGCCTTTTAAGCTGATAAATTGTTTGACAAAACTGATAATGAAGCACGGTTCATAAAGGATATGAGAATAAATTTCCCAGTTTTCCAGGCATTATTTCCCAAAAAATGTAAAACTAAGTCAGAACAAATAAAAATTTGCAGAACGGTTTTTGAAACAGATCGTGGAAACCTTGTAGTTACTTTACTGCTTGCAAATAACTAACGACAGTTTCTGTTTGCCCCTACTTCACGGTGAGCGGCAATAAATTTTAGTGGGATTTTTTTACTTTGCAATCTCACACAAAAATAAACAAGCAATGATGAAACTAACATGGCGCTGATGATGTCACACTACCCTAAATTTCCATTTACTTCAACACACTTACGAGTACCCGCGGGAATGTTAAAGTTTTTGGACGGGGATGTACAAAAACAGCAATGTCCTCTTAGGATCACAAAGTAACAAAGATCAGATGGGTTTAACATTACTATTCGATAGCATTGTGCTGGGATCGAATAGTAAAATAAAGCTCTTTGTTACTTTGCGATACAACTCTCATTTTTGCATACATGTCACAGTTAATGTATATACATCGACATCACAAAGTATCTGACGTTATCATAACATTTTATAAAATAAAACATAAAATATTATTTGAACTTGACGACTTACCTTACAACAGCAATATGCATTCCATTCCTTTGTAAAAGCAATAACTTATTCCAAAATCGGATATTGCACATTGCATTGTTTAGTTACACAAACCAAAACTAACATGTCTTTACATAAAACTCAATACGATAACAGTTCAAACATCTGAACACTTAATTATTATCAACGCGTGGCTAATTTGCATGCTACTATTTCACATACCAACACTACCATTTCCAGCAATCTAGAACACTAATCAACAGGGCACTACCAACATAACAAAATTGTCATTTGAGACTGTTTTTTAGTTATCTTTCATTTCTTATTTTGTACACGAAAACGTTATTAATTAATCATAAATGCATCACTATAAAATTACCATTAACACTTACTTTCTACTATTAAAAATAATGAAGATGCATTGAGTATACATTTATTTCCAACAACACATGTAAAGACATTTGTTCTTCAGTGGTGCCAACCAAACTTACTTAACTTTACACGATTAACTTCACCTCCCATGGCTCCTATGCATACATATTCCCATTGTCAAACTATGTCATTATACTTAAGCGTTATTACGACTCTGTTATACAAAACTTCATTTTACCATTATTTATTTTCCGTTACATAATTTCCTTCCAATTTCTTTTCTTACATTCTGTTCCGCTATTTTACCCAATAATACTTGTCTCTTGTATCGTCTTTGCTAGTAACACATATGACGTCACATATATAAACATAAACTTTAGAATAAAATAGTAATAAACACTCGTTTTAGTTAACAGGTAGTATTTTTAACATGAATTACCAATCTGGGTTTGTAAAAACCATGATTTAAAAAAAAACTCAGAATAAACAGTTTTTTATTCAAATCCAATTTTTTTATTTAAATAGTTTTCTTTTACACAATACTTAAATCACGTATTCTAAGCACTGTAGTTTTCTACAGGTTCTTTAAAATCAAACAATTACTATATATCCTGTCATTCCTTTCATATAAATAGGCATGATTTTAATCTGCCGGAACAAGTTGAACTTCACGCTAGGTGACGCCAGATTGTGCCTAGCTGCCAAGTCTTGAAAAAGATATTAACTTTGTTTCATTAAAGCCGGTGTAGCTACACCCGTGTAATGTTTGCAGAAAAAATTACACTGGGTTTGCATCGTTTGCAAGAGGTGTAGCTGGGGTAGTGCAGTAAACGAGCGCGCCAATTTTAAATTAGTTATGTTTCATTATGAAGATTTGGTTAACAAAGTGTGTTTGAAATGAAGGTTTTCACAATTCTTGTAGATGATAGTGGAATAGCAATAGTGAACGACAAAAAGTAATGTACGTTGTGATAGGGGTGAATTTTTGTGTGTGTGGTGGTTAACACATGGTAATAATATAACCTCAACACTTCACATTTTGCACTTAAGGTAAGCTTTTTTTAATTAAATTTTGACTCTTGTCATAACACATAGGAATACTAATTTTCAGTAAATGCTTATACACTTTTGGCATTTTCGTTGGTTAATATTTCCGTTAGCGACTTCACCGATAACAGATATTGATAATGGGAATGTGTGTTCAGTAGAATCACATGTGTTTTATTAGGTAGTAACCTCAAAATAAACTCGTAATGGTCTGGTAAATTGCATAATTCAAATATTTAAACTAGATAAATTAAAAGGGGAAAATCTAAATTTTAGTTCATTATACCATATAAGTTCCTGGAAACTGAAATGCAATAAACACGAAAAATAACCTGTCAATCTCATTGTAATAAATTGAACCATTTCAAATTATAAACCGCAATGCAATACATTACATGCTTACAGTTACGTCATTCCTTCAGGTTTTCAAAATTGTATACCAACAATAGCCTTAAGTATTTTCGTGTTGTGTCATGTTTTCACTGTCGAAAAGAATCTACTACACAAATGTAGGCCTGGGCATAGCATATTAATAAAAATTTTTACACTTGAAATAATTATTTCATATTGTGCTATGACCAGAATGTACGTGCGATAACAAGAGAAAACAGTATCAAGTTGCAATGTCTATTGTGTGCATGAAAGAATTATGTTCCACTTGTATATTTTTGTTTCTTGGAAATGTGAAAATCTATGAGCTATATTTTGCAAGAATTTTATATATTCTACCATTGTTGTATTTTGTATATTTTACTTCTGAAAATTGACAACAGCAGTTTCTACATCATACTAAAAATAAAAAGAAAAATCTCTTGACAACATTACCCTGTATGTTCAGTGGTCCGATGACTACTTGCAGGTCGAAAAAATTAACTACAATGTGATTATGTATTCCCTCCTCCTATTCCACACTTTTCAACTTTACTGTCAAACTATTTGGCATGATTCTATAAGAATAAATTTTAATCAAATGTATTCATTTGAATATTTAGCACCTGCCTGGAGCTGATTTAAACATATTCAAGGTTGTGAAGCAAAGGAGTGGTAAGTGTGACACTGACACGCTTGCCTGGTCTGACATAGTGCATACATGTGAGGTATTGACTGTGCAATGTTCGTCACATTACTAGACCTGTAGGACTTCAGGTGCTGCCCCTCCCATGGTTAAAAACAATCTGCTGCAGAGTTCATTTTAGAATACTTGGATAATGTCTTGTAAATTTTAGTTCTAGATTGTGAAATAACTTTGTGGAAAAGTTATTTGTTGCTGTGTTGGGCAGCTTGGAACTTGTGTTTTTAATGTGTGTGTTCCTTAAAAGTACCCAACAACCCTCCCCTGAAATGTGTTTTAAATAAACAATTCGCTGGGAACACACACTAGCTAAGCAAAATAATCTGTATTTCTAACCTGCTGCAAAAATGTTCCAATGCCCAATTCGACAAGCTGCTAAAATTTAAATGACTACTTGCTCTCCCTGTAACAACTTAAGTTTCAACGTTGCATAAAACTGCATCATTTGTCACACTTCAATATTATGACCACTGACAGAAGCATACTCACTGTTAACATATGAGTGTGTGCACGTGTGTACACATGTGTAGCGACAATGGGGTTATAGAGTTTGTCATAAATACAAATTACTAACTACATAACAATACGAAGGTAGTACTTAACATATGGACAATGTGGTCATTTGAGACTGGCTCAGATGAACAGAAAGTGGGACAGGAATCTGCTGAGTTCTTCTATCCCAGCACATTTGTCAAGTGTCGTAGGAAAACCAATGGTCGTACTGGGAATCAAACCCAGATTCTTCTGAATATATGTTGCTTGTTCTACCACTGCATTAATTTGCTTCGTCACATGTTAAATACGTAAAGCGACAAAAATATTATGACGGTTTTACAGAAAACTGTTTTGTTTAAACAGTTTTTCCTCTAATATTTTACCATTTAGAATGCCGAAACATCCTAGGGAGGCCTTTCTATACATCCTTTCTGGTATAGAAGATATAATAATCTATAATCTTGTGAAAAGAGATTAGGTAGTTAAAAAAAATATGACAGTTACATTTATTTAAATAATGTTCTTTTCTGCTGTATTTTGCAATTGGCTGACCGTTACCGCTTCATGATCGCACATGAAGCAACTGTTTTTATTCAATTTGTATTACAAATATGGTATGTTGTGAGTTGTAGTGTGATATTCCATTATTGTTACATAAATAACATATTTGTATCAACGAAACTTCTTGTTTATAAAAGTTAATGTTTATGAGAATTTTGTAGTTAGTATGTCAACCAAATACTGTTAAATTTATTTGAGGTTCTACATGTCCTCGGATAGCTTCACATACTTGGTAGAGGAACACTTGGGGAAAGGGTAATGGAATCAACCAGGGCCTGTATTGAGGAATCATCACCTGGAGTAAATTACAATAACCCTGGAAAACTGAACTATCCTTCAGGATGTGATGTGAAAGTCCAATAACTGCTCCAACTCACTTTTTACTGCACCACCAATACAGTAGGGTCAGCTGGGGTTATTATTGTGAATGTATTTCATTTTTGTCATGTAACTTACTACTTAACTATAGGTAATGGGTTAAACAGTTAAAAAGTTTGTCAGACAGTGTAAACCTTTTTCTACATCTACGTGTTAAGAAAGCATGGTACATAAATCAGTGCATTAAATACACATGTCAGGTTTCTCAAAACTATTATACAATTATCAGAACAGAACAATCCTAGACAACATATATTGCTAACTTTATGAACAAAAACTTTTCCCAAGAGAGACATAAGATGGGGAAAATGTCTGTCTTTGGAATTTCGATGGAATTTTGTACATCATATAGCAGCGAGGGAGATTGCGCTTAATGAATGTGTCAACCTAGCAAAATGTTTGTTTATAAAGATGACAAAAAAACTATTCTCTAGGATTGTTCTTTTCCAGTTTTTTCTACATTGGCTTCCAAAATCTTAGAAACTACAACTGATATAAACGTTATATATACATGTATAGTAATGAAAGTCAAGGTTACTCACAACTGACCCCATATTAGCCTACTTTATTTTATTAACACTGTGTTGTTTCTTTTATTCTCAATAATGATTAGATTTGTTACATTACAACCAGTCTGCTATTGTTTATGTACAGTTACTACCATACCCACTTTTCCCTGCAGAGCAGTACAGGTGATGTTCATGCTATCTGCATACACTGTACCGCTGACTTGAAGTGGGTTCAGTGATGAAAAAAATCTGATAACCACATGTGAAGGGTTAGGCAGGCACACATAAACAAGTCTAGCTAACAGTATGATAAACATATGTATGTACAGTAATAGAACTAGCTCACAGTCCTTCAGTACAGTTTATTTACTCTACCTAGGTTATGGCTTGCATACCCTTTCAAAATAACCTGTTATTGACTTGTAAGTGAAATACTTTTCAGAAACTATAGGCCTATCCAATTAATATTTTTAAATACATATTTACACTTTTTGCGACCACTGAACACACCACATCCTCTCTCCCCACCATACACATTACAAAGCAATTCTACAGTTGATTACAGCAGCTTAGCTTAATAGTATTTCATTCCAAGATTCACTGCTGTTATAGGTGTACAACAGGCTTAGGCCTACTTGAATTTTTAAAAGTCAATGGGCATCTTCAGTGTTCGTTCATAAAGTGTGTTGGAGCTAATTGTGATTGGTGATTAGCCAGCAGCGTTGAACCTCTGCTGCAGCACTGCATGTGCCCCTCAATGTGCTCAGTGTTGGGTAGAGTAGAGTACTGAAGGAAGTTAACTCCAAAGTAACGAAAAAGGCATATAACACCATGGTTATACCAATACTAGAATGTGCAGCAGCAGTCTGAGACCCCTATGTAGAGGTGGTGATACAGGAGCCGGAAGGGGTGCAGAGGTGGGCAGTGCAGTAAGTGAAAGACAGGTGGAGAAGAGTGGGGCATGATGAAAAGGATGAAAGATAGGCCTACTATAGGTCTTCATTAATTTCATTAATGATGTAGCTGGGTTGGCATTCCTTAAAGGAAACGAGAAAGGTGGAGAGACTGGTCAGAATATATAGGGTGGTGAATTGAGGGGGATGGGGTGAGTTAAATACAACATTAGTTAAAGGTTTGTACAGAGCTAGGTAAAAAAACAGTGGTTAGATTCAGAGGGCTTGGCAGGGAAGGCAGTCCAAATTAGCGAGTGGGTGGAATGTGTTGCAGGAAGATTTGGTGACAGCAAGGTGTGTGCGGCAGTTCACAAAGAACTTGTTGAGGGAAAACGATTGAGAGGATAAGTAGTTGTCTGCAGGCGCCAGCCCAATTGCAAGGGTATTATTATTACAAACAGTTTACACAGTCCTGTTAATGCTACTTTACAGAGGGTGTAAATTTTATTTGGTATGAACTTTTCCATTTAACTAACTGTAAGCAGGGGTGACTTTGTGACATCTGTATATTGAAATATGGTGGGTAGCTCAAGTTAGTTATGTAAGTAATTAGCTGGATTGTGGATTTTAATTCCTTAAACAAAAAACAAACCAAAAAATATTGAATTTTTGCTATATGAATCAATTGCAAAGTGTTTTCTCTGAGTGGCCACAGCCTAAGTCACTGCAGTGATGTGCAATTTTCTAAACTATAATCTAGCTCGTATCCTGCACTCTGATAGTAATTAAAATTTGGGAAGCGTAACTTAAAATCACAATCAAACACATTTATTTTATGCAGCAGCAATTAAAAAAAAATACTAACATACACGAGTATTCAAGCAAGCCTGTCCGACATAGAATACATGTTTCCACACGCAATTTGAACAACCAACCCTTCGCTTGAAACACAGACATTTGTTAACTAAACAAAACTTTAGCAGTTTTAAATTAATATCTTGAATGAGCAACGCCGGAAAATACGTCAAAAATACATCGTCTCGGCACTCGGCAGATAGGAATATTTTATTTAATTAAATGATATACATGTCATTTGTATGTATTTTCCAACTAAACAAATGAAATATTTAAGTTACGGTAGATTTTTCTCAAATCCAACAAATTCATTTCACAATCGTTGTTTCTGACTACTAAATGTTCTAACCTCACTAATCCACCATGATTTCCAAACATTTGTAAACATAGTTACAGCAAGCCTGTAAGTTAACATCACCCTAGTACCCATCTCTTAAGTTACGGCCCCTCACCGTCACGTTAAGGTAAGCTAAATGCTTATAGAATCGCTCCGGGAAACTTTACGGCAAATGTTAAGGTGACTGGCCGTAACTATCAAATTAAGGTTACCTTAAAAGTTAGTGAATAGACCCCCTGATGTAACTAAACCAAGTTTGTATAAATAAAGCTATTTTTACAAAACATTTATTTATTCTGTGGGTAAATATCAAGAGTAGCTACTCATCGCGTGCTCTTTCCTTCTCCATTTCTCCTTCACCCACCTTGCTACCCGTCTTTGCACCTTCACCAGTTCCCGCGCCTCCAATTACAAATACAGGCCCAACTCTGCTGCTGCATATTCTAACATTTGTTGTATCACTGTAATATAGGCTACACTTTTCTTTCACTGCACTATTAATACCTTTCCCAGCATTCCTACACCCCTTCACCCTTTAGACATCACTCTCTCTACCTGCCATCTCCACCCTATGTAACTCTGCATCATTATGCCTAGGTACTTGTTTGCGCTTGTATTCTGAAGCTTCCTTTATCTCCTGCCCCTCCCATCTGTACATGTCTGTACTTCTGACTAATACCCTCCCAGTATTTGATGTAAGACTCACTGGTCTGTAGCTGCCAACTCTCCACTGTTTCCTTCCAATCCTCCCTCACCCAGTGTGAACTACTTTAGCTGATTTCAACATTAATACAATACTCACAGGCAAAGAAGTTAATAAACATTATTCAATACTGTAAAATATTATGAACAACAGTTAGGCTACCATAATCTACACGATTTAGGCTACATAATACATACCTCTTGGGTTTACTCCTAAGATTCCCTAAACCTGTCTTCATGAAGTCCCTGTTGCATTCCCATGCAGCTTTTTCTTGTCTTTTGGTAAGCTTACACTTCTAAATCTGCTCAATTGTGAACCCATACTTGTAGCTATAACAAAACATGGACATTCCAGTTTGTGAGATATTACAAATGACTATAAAAAGGCTACAAAAGAAAACTGTAACTAGAACAACAAAACTGAATGATGCGTACTTTACTGTAAGTTCAGTAACTTTTGTCTACTATAATTATTAACCATATAGCTTACCAAGCAAATTTTGATGTCCTAAATCTTAAAACTTTCACGTTGGTATACTTGGAATATTGGTACATGTAATTAGCTATACAAAATATTTTATATAGGGACTGAATTTATTTTACAGCTTTAGTATCGTACATGTGAATTTACAGGTTACATTTTGAGGTGTTTGGCCAACTACCAGTAGGCCTACTTTACCAATACACTCAGCATAATTTTACGTGGACCTATGAATTTGGAGCTATTCCGGAGCAATTAATATATTAACCAGCATGTTTTAACTATACAAGAAAATAGCAAACGTGAATAAAAAGCAACAGTTTTATTGTAAATATAAGAAACTATACTTACATTGCTTCTTCTGAACGAGGCAGCATTATTCAATTTTTACTTCCACCGATGGCTCAAATTCTATTACCCACACTATATTTAGAATCTTCATTCTTTCCATTACGCAATAAACATAAATGTTTCAAGTAACGATGACACAAATCGTAAATTTTTACTATCCAAAAACTCGCAAAAGCTAATTCCCGCCCATGTAAACAAACAATGTTGCACACTGGTCCGCATGGAGCGCTGTAATCAGTTTTCGCCAGAAAAACGCCTCGGTGTCCGGTATTATCCTCTAATGTATTTGGATATACTTGCGTCGAGCCATTTGCTAGTCGCAGATTTTCAGGCACTTTGCGCCATCACCTGACCGCAGTGCAGGTGCAAATTTTGCGCTGCACCTCTCAAAAGCGATATTTAATCGCTCTCCAGGTCAAAAAGAGTTGACAACTCTCGGAGGAGCGAGGTAAACCCCTATTGCGTTGATTTGATGGCGGAACTAGCAGACATATTTAGAAATTTTAATAAACAAGAATCATAATATGATGAAGTTCCTACAGCTGCACCAAATAATGCACTATAAATGATAAAGTGCTTTCTAATGAATTTATGAGAAGCTAGAAAAATACACTGTACTAAACTTAATTGGTCTGAGGAATAATAATAATTCGTATGTATGTATTTATTATTCCGTTGTACTATATTAAGTACATAACAGTACAGTAGCATAGGAATTCGTCAAGTTTACAGCAATTAAAACCCTATGTACAAGAAATATATACAAACCCTCGTTGAATATACAGTATAAGTACACCAGGTGATATACAAGTGCAACATCAAGGAGAATAATAACTTAACGATTTTAATAACTTAAATTACTAACCACAAAGAAGAAAAATTCGTGAAAGGAGCTAATTGTTTACGGGAATTAAACACATTCTGCAAATATTAACCAATTTTGTGAACTGTTTTTAGAGGTTAACAACCACATGCAACCAACACTATAACACAAACCTTTTATTGATTAGAAAAAAAAACCTTATTCAGCTGCCGCAACTTTACTGTCGTCATCCATGTCTGAAATAATTCTTATTTTCTCTATTTTCAAACACGAAAGCGAAAGTAAACTGCGCAGTCAACAGCAGTATGCTCGCCGTAACGTTTAGCAGACGATTTGCTCCTACTTGCCATCGCAACTCTTCCTCGCGACGAGGAGCTAAAAGGGCATGCTCTTTTTGACCTGGGAGCATCTTGACCTGACGAGTAAAACACCCTGCACCATCTTGTTTCCGGTGAGTGAAACGCCTAGGAGTGCCCCGAGATAAGGTTAATTCTACTACAGGTTAGAAAGATCAATGTTAAAGGTTTGGCATAGAGAACATTTCTGCCGCTAGGTGCGCTGCATTCGCATGTGGGGACACATTAACATTGCGGTAAATTGGAGAAACTCATATATTTGTTTATAAAATATTGTACTTAAATTATTTTGTGTTATATATTTATCGTTTTTAAATTATAACCTTTTCTCTTTATTTCCAAGCTAATAAGTGCGCCTGCGAGATGTTTTTACGTACGTTAGAAGTGAAAATATGTATGCGTGCGTTTGTTTACAAGTTCATTGTGGACACTGGACGGACACACGCTTATTGAGTCGTTTTGTTTTCTTGTACATAGAAAAATATTGGGAATAGTACGCTGGCATAGTGAACCAGTCAAACTGTTAATTTTATAGGCATATTTTACTAACGAAAAATATTTCCACAGACGTTAGAAGCTATAGGATGTAAAGGAAATGGTGGTGTACTAACTTAAAATCTTTCGATTAGGTTAGTTTTGGTTAGGGCGAGTGATTTTACGCTTATGTTTTTACATTTTTCGTTAGATTACCTTACCCTAACTCAAAATGGAAATCTGCGAAGTTAGCGAACTCTGCTACTTAAGTCTAATGTTCTGGAAATATAATAATAATAATAATACACTATCCTCGCAGTTGGGCTATAGCCAATGAACTAATTATGCCTTCAAAATCAATATTTTGGCTACCGATTCTTAACGTTCAACCTTACACTACACATTTATCGTTTTTCTGAAACCATTTTATATATTTGTCCATATTTTCTTGTACTTAAACTGTTGAAGTTATGTATAGTACTTTGTAAAATATGTTAATGTAAAAATTGACGAGTTTTATACCCCCACGAATTAGTCGTATATGGGGTCAAACAGAACGAAGTAAGGGGCCTTTGTCTGTGTTACAATTGCAATTATGTAGCTGTATAGAAATAACAGTGAAATGGAGAGCGAAGCTTACGCTACTTACAGTGCCTCCTAGACAGCAGGATGTTCTTGTGCAGTGTGCACCACTGAAAATTTATGTTCAGTTTTTACATTCGTTTATTTTATGATAATTGTAGTATCGGACTTTAGATACAATATCCTATGCCCAATTAGGGTGATCGTGAACTCTTCGGACTAACAAAAATTTGTATCTCCAGATCCCAAACTGCAATGAAATTAGCATTTATAATAATATTGGACTATTCCAAAAAAGTGTATCAAAAGAAAGCAAATTTATGAAATTGGATGAAAGGTTTCTGCTACAAACAAAATTTTTTTAACTATTGTGGCCACTATCTATATTACCTCGGACGCACAGTTAGGCCTTTTCATACTCGTGGAATATGTAATTCAATTGAGTGTGTGAAGAAAAAAAAGAGGGAGGGAAGCTACCATTTGAAGAAATGTGTTATGTACACCACCATACCACGCATTGCATCAGTGATACAATTTTCTCTTCCATTTTTGTGCGATTTTTTTGTAATCTATCAGTATGCCTACTTTATTCTACGCCTGGACCTAAGTGCACCACAGTGCAAGCCTTATAAACGTAGACATACAGGGATGTTTTATGGTAAAGCTGGAACCACACAATGCAATTTATAGATTGTGCAGTTCATTGTATGCTATCAGCTGCACAATAATTGCAATGAAATCTCTGTCATTCGCTCCATGTCCACTTTCTACATGGTGCAGTTCACAGTGCAATATACACACAGTTCTTTCCTTTCCCTCCAAACTATAGTTTGCCGCCTAGGCCTGTCGTATTTAATTGGAATTATTTTAAAAAACATACCAGCGAGTAAATTGTGTGATGGATGTGAGGGCAAGGCAATTGAGTCTTATATACATTCGCAGCCATAACCTTTAAAGCACTATTGCACAAATGTCTATTATGGTAGGCAATTTAGCATTGTAGAGCACCAGGTATTACTCATAATCCTCCAATAAGGGAAACACACTCTCACGTGTCCACTCCATTTTTTTTACGTGTACAGTAAAGCCCGCGAAAACTCTACTTGAAATGGCCAATTACATTTCTTGTTTCACACAATTTTCATGACATTGCACAGAAATATAGAGCTTGTTCTATGCTCTCAAATTGCATTGTCGCTTGCATCGCATGTGATATTCCGAGAATTTTGTGTCCGACGTGCAATGAAATTTTAGTAGATTGCATGAAAATTGCGTATTTATTGCAGCGTGTGATTTCAGCTTAAGTTTTACACTCGCAACTGGTCTAACACCCAATGGCGAGCAGACTCCTCCCCATTCCCATAATGCCAGCCTTCCAGTCTCTTCCTAAACCTTCTAACCCCCTTCTCAGTCACCAACTCTTCCGCCAGTGCGTTTCACTCCCTTACCTTCCTCACCAGCATTGCTGTCTGACCCTCTCCGTTCTCCTCCACACACTCTGAATCTTTTCACTGTTGTTTCCTTTTTCCTTAAAAGTTCCCCTATTTAGCTTGCAGGCCAACTGCCCCATCCCCCATTTCTATCCATAATCCAATACGTGACCAGTAGTTCCATTTTCCTCCTGTCCCTCAATGGTTTCCATCCCAATTCCTTCACCATCACACTAGGCCTAAAGCTCCTTTCCTCCTCACCAGTCGGACGCTGCCTTTTCCATTTATTCATCGCCCATCTCGCTGGCCTTCTCTTCACCTTCTCCAGCTATTACGCCTTCACATCCACATACAGATCCCACTCTGCGACAGCATATTCCAATACTGGACAAACCATCATGAAATCTGCCTTTCCCTTCAGCACACTTCTAAGCAGTCCTAAAGACCTTCTTCCCCTTCTTAACCACTCTTCTTCTATGAGATTTTTAAATGTTTGTTGCACTGGGAGATTACAATTTGAATTTATTGGTTTGGGGACATACACCATTGATCGAGCAATGGCGCACGTCCAAAACCAATAAATTCCAACTCTTCTTCTAGTCGAGTTATTGAAAATAGAGTAGGCATGGACAGAGTGTTGTAAAAGGATTTGCAGGTAACGTGGAATGAGAAAATTAGTCCGATTTCCCAACATTGAACAGAAAATTATTTTTGTCATGCTCACCACATGGCAATGTGCTTGATAACCAACACTTCCTCAAGTGAATAACAAAATAAATAGCTGACATCTTGTACAAGCAGCGAATCTCTAAATAAAAAAAACGGTTTGTGTAGTACGTTTCAGTCCTTCCTTGTTCCTATATCATACAAAATTGGGCATACTAATGATGTTACAGAATAATTTTCAATATCAAACCTATATGACAGATTTTATTGTCCTACAGCAGTCATTCTTGTCAAACCTGAACAGATATATCTGAGCTGTCTTAGAACTAAGCAACCAACAAATCTACACTTGTATGCGAAACCACCACACAAAACCTGCGACTGTTTTAGTGCACTGTTTGGCAATATTGTCACGACGCAAATTTTCGGGCTTTTGTTTTTTTGGTTTTTTTCTTCTCATCCATACTCGAAATAGGTGGTAATGTTATTTTGGTTTGTAATTTTAAAGAGTATTCAGTTTTTGGGAAGTCTTTGCTTTGAGTTTAGAATTGTGGAAATCTAGAATGTTCTCACACAGTCTCTCAGGTAGAGTTTTTTTAGTTCACTGTTCCTGGTAGCCTGCAGAGTTTATTGCCACTGCAGTGCTAGTGGATTCCATTGCGGACAGTGTCCTGGTAGTGTGTGTAGGCCGATGGCCTTAATTAGGTTGTAGGTAGGTGGGGGGTGTGGTGATGGATGGTTCGGTGTCGCCGGGCGGTCGTGTGCTGTGGGTCCTTCTGGTACCTTCGGCGTGCGGCGGCCTTCCGGGGGCACTGGACGCCTCTGTCAACACTTCCCCGCTCCCCTGTCCCACATTACCAGCTGTTGGTAGGGCCGACGCCCGGGCTAGAAGTGCACTAGAGCACATTTCTGTCGTTCCGCTCTCTGACAGTCCCCCCGCCCGTGACGTCAAACGTCGCTGACGAGTGAATGCCCTGTGGGACAGAGAGGGTAGATGTTGCGCCGATCTGGAATGGTCGCTGCTGACCATTCCAGGAAGGTAAATCATGGAAGGTTCTCGACGGCGCAACCGGTAGTTATAAATACCTGCCGGCCGTGTTTTGGAGCTCTCTTGTCTCTTTTAAGTTCTCTCTCTTTTTAGACCTTTAGATCTCTCTCTTCTTGTCTCTTCGCTCTTCGCTTTTACACTTTTCCGTAGGACTTTTTGTGAGCTGCTTAGGACTTAGGCGATCATGGCGATGCCCCGATGGGCGAGACGACGTCCTAAGTGCCAGACGGCAGGAGTTTCAGTTTAGTTAGTTTCCGTTTATTATTACCATTAATTTTTAATTTCGGTTAGTCGTTTTTATTATGGAATAAGAAGACTTCGTAGCCCTGAGATGGATGAGACTTCGCTGGACAGGAACATCAAACTGATAAGTATTCTTTCATGTTATTATTTTATTATTAAATAAGTATTATTTCCCGTTTAGATTTCATGTTCGGTATTTGTTGAATAGTCGTGGATACGTTGACGCGGTTATTTGTT